>JBBMOJ010000005.1:0-250397 GCA_038090695.1 Sclerotinia spermophila
GAAGCTAAGGGCACATACCACCAAGTGGCACGTAGTACACGTGATTTCCAACAATAGTAATATACAATAAGATTACACTCTGTATAATACAATTTATATTTCCAAGATTTCTATAGGCGCACTATACAAATTATAGATTTTTTTTCGCGTTAGGCAGAAATCTATTTTTAGTATATCGGAATGATTATTATCGGCCTCGGTACACCTACGTATTATAGAAAGCCGAAGGCTTTCTCCAATACGTATCAGCGCCCGCCGCCCGCCGCCCGGTGCCGAGGCATTGTGGGATCACGCATGTGATCGCACATGCTAGTGTTCCGACAAAAGCCCAAAACTCAAGCTCCCTCGTCGAACATATAACTCACAAAGTTGACAGGTGAAATACAACTTCCAACAGATTTAGAATAATATTCTTTATCGTCTCCCTCAATACCTTCCCGTATAGGAGGAGTATGAAAAGTGAGATGAGTTTCGGGGAGCATGCTCGTGATCAAGATACTGTGTGGATAGTGGTGTGGATAGATGTCAAAACGGCCTCCAACACCGGTAGTTGAACTTTCAATAAGTACATTACTACCAGTACAACCCTTATCATCATAGGCAATGAATCGACTAAGTTTAACCGTCTTGGGAGCATTGGCTTCGGCATCGGCGATAGGAAGAGCTGGGACAACAGCAGCCAAAATGATGGTGATGACGCTGGTAGTGGAAATGAACTTCATTTTTTTTCGAAGGTTAAGAACTATATATATAATATAGTATAAGTGAAAGACTTAGTTGGATTTAGCTAGGGATAAATCGAATCCAAGTAGAATTATTGAATTGAATTTCGAATACTGATTGAATTGAAATTGAATTGCTTATTCTAGTAGATTTTCTTTGAAGAATATTCTATATATATATAGTTTATAATGAGATTCTAGAATGTTCCATGCTTATAGATAAGATTGATTTAAATCGAATCTTATAGAATCAATTTACATAATGAAAGTAAACAACAACCAATCAAATTGAATTAATTTATTTATAGTGTTCTATACACTTCTATTCCATTTTATTGTATTATAAATCATTTTGATAGGACATATGACTATAATATAATATAATAATATCATTTCGTAATATAAAATCATATTATCAATATATTATATAATCGCATATTGATTCGTTCGACTAATATAGTCAAGTGATTTAGTATACGTATTATAGTATTTCACATCCATAATATAAATTCAATATCATGAGATATAGTAGAATACTATGTTTGAGTAAGGGCGTTACATGTAGTTTGAACGCAGTCTTGTGGAAAGCCTTAAATGTAAGCTAGTGGTCAATATCACATTTGTGTTTTTCTCACCTCCTTAAGCAAAATATACGCGTTGGCCCTCAATTGCCCAATAGCATGTCATCATGTCTTGAAAGTGCAATGATAATCATACAGATACTTGAAATTTGCATCAAAATCACCCAAAGCCGTGCTGTATCTTCTTTTTGCACAACACTTGCTTGATTACTAGCTAATCTAGAGTGCAGTAACTTTTTTTTCGGAACAAAGACGTGCTAGAAATCAACCAATCATTTTCCGTAATCCAGATGTCAAACTAACAAAGCAAAAAAGCATACAGCAAGTATGTATTACAACTACAAAAACACCAAAAAATACACCAGCGCACATTCTGGTACAATTGAACCTTGTCGATCATAACGCTTATAAAAAGTACCAGTCTTACCCCCCCTCTCCACGTGAACAAAAAAAGCCGCACACCAACGAGATACCTTCTTTTCAAAATTAGATATAAAATCATTATAACAATTTTTTAAATTCAAATCTGGATAGAATAAATGAGAATCTACTTAGTCTGATATATATCTAATTTTCATTAAATTTGAAGTCAAATTGATGAAATTAGATAGTATTGAAGTTGAGTGCTGTTAATTTCTTTTTTAACTTTCGGGTCTTTCGGTGTGCGTTTTTTTTTTCGTTCACGTGGAAGCCCCCGCACAATCTCGCAAATTTCAATTTCTCCGTTTCAAACCCCCGATATCCGAACGTTCGTCCTCCACCACTCAGCTGACCCACCACCATTTCTCGTATATTGCTTGACTTCTTTCTTAAAATTTTAACCTCACAAATGGCCTATGGAAGCTCGCCAGCTCGCATGCGATTTTCTTATTTAGTTGATCTAGTTGGCCAGGTTGGTGACCGTGGTGCATGCTGCGCTCGTTCATGAAGCATTCGATTATGTTCTCTTCCCTGACGATCAAGCGGCTCGAGTCCCGCACGCGCAAAGCCAGCACGATTTCCAACAGGATGATATATTGCACCCACAATCTTTTTATCAGGACCAGTAATCCCTCTCATAAATCCCACGTCATTGAATCTAGTCTCCGGCTCGAGCCTCATCGCTCGCTCATGGGGAGGGACTGCTCGCTGCTCTACCTTCTCTCGGCTGTAATCGAAAGAAGACTTATCTGGAGTGGTGACGGGATACTCGTATAAAGGGACAGGGCCCGTCCTGTTTGCATTGATTCTTCGTTGGGGCAGTTCTCTGCTTTTGAACAGAGGATACTGGTTTGGGCGCTGACCTTCTCGATTGCCGTACCTGTGAGGCATGTTGTTTATGTCGTTTCTTGGAAGACTTGGGGGAGCTCTATTGATCTCGGCAACCACTACCGAGTGTGTGATAATACCGCGCGGTGTGTGGTATTGCTAAATGCAAGGTCAGAAGGGATGGTTTAATTATGAGTTGTTGACCTACCAGATGATCCTTGGTGTTATCAGAATTTCTTCTTCCGTGATCCATCTTGGGCTAGAAAATCGCACCGAAAAAATTCCGGACTGTAGGTAGAATAGTAGTCGTATTACTAAAGCTTGGTGACTGGAGGTGTGGTGAGGATCTGATGTTCGTTAGTACAGTATTTTCTGCTGAATTTAAAAGATGTAATAGTACTCTTAATGTGGTTCAATCACAACTCAATGAGATCGCACTGTAATGAATCTAAAGTGAAGATATTGCTCTAGCAGAGAAAAAAGCTAATAGGCAGTAAACACCGTGGAGATATCAGCCAGCTGATGATGAAGAATGTGTGAGTTTGGATTTGAAGATAAGGTCTCACTCACCCTCTTTTATATTTTCGCTTTTTGTACATTCAATTGCGTATCCAGAAAGTAAAAGTTCAAACGAACTTGGGATTGAGTCAGCGTCAATACCAATATAGCAATGCTACTCTCATCAAATCATCCGCTTCCAACAACGCTTTCTGACACTTCATCTGCGAGGATAGGACACTCAGCCTTCTGCTAACAATGACTAAGATCCTGGCCAATTCTTTTACACCTCATTGTACTGATCGACGACGCCAACTCGTGTATCAAGCTTGGGTTCCGCCCGAATACGTTACTTCATAGCATGGTACTGTAAGTGCCTTAGCCTCTTCTCGGCACAACGTATATGTCATCACAAAAAAAGCCTGTGAGGTTTTCGAAAACCATAAGAGGATTGGAAAGACGTTGATCAGTCGGTTTCTTGGCGTCCTTATATTACCAATATACCGGTACCGCTAAGTACCCAATCATGGTGTATTTTTGGAGCTCCAATACTTATCAGACTCCGAAGAACGAGTGATATTCTGTAGAGGGTGTCAAGAATAAGCGCCATGAGAGAATATCCTGGTACAATCGTCAACCTCTGGTGAAAACTCAACGGTATCTCTGAATTTGCCTCGACCATCCAGCCAGGTCATCGTATCTACCAAACTATCGGTACCGCCGTGTGACTATTGGTTGCAGGAGCGGCTGGGTTGTTCGTTTCGTGTTTTATCGAGATTGAGAAGAATAATCTGCGTGAATGGACGGGCGTAACATCGTGCTAGAATGTCGGTAGTGTGCTTACACGTGAGGGGGCTTCATGGGGTACTTTTAAGCGCTTAAGATGGGGGGTGCTTATAAATCTACCCCGCTTTATTGCTCAAGTCACCCCATGATATGAAAGGCGGCGCAGCCATTCGTTCAGACGAAGATCTGGTAAGTAAGTATTATAAAACTTACGATCCCCCTCGCTACCGTACGTGCATTTAGCAGCCATTGACATATTCACCAACGATATTTCTTTATTTCATAACAAAATATCTTGTCCCCATCAAGCACGACATCAATCATTCATTATGGCCTCTAGTATCGAAGCTCAGCCCCCATGGCTCACTTTCCTCACTAAACAAGCTTCTTTACCCTCCGTTCAAAGATTCGTTTCAGAAGTTGCAGAGATCTTCAAAGAGTTTCTCCTCTCCGAAAACGATGATGCTGCCTCGAAAGCCGCAAAACAGATTGATGATTCTACACGCGACTGTTTGACCTTTGTGTTTCAAACAATATACGACTTAGCGGCACTTATACCTTACGAGGATCCCAAACAAGACATGCTGTTGCAGCTTCTTGTTGAGCTTTTGAAACTCCCAAGGAGATCTTTCGAGGATGCCAACGGCAAGGTAAGCAACATAGAATAGAATCAACATCGATGCATACTGACATGATGAGTGATAGATGGTCGAGGAAAGCCCGACATATCATGATGTTCATATAGAAGTCAAGCACGATATGTGGAATGCGAGAAAAAGTACATCAGCCATCTCTTCAACATACGTTGAGCTAACCTTGCGCAGTGGATGAATTATATCTGGATGAGCAAAGGCAAGATGAATACACTCAATCGTGTATTGAGTGGATTAATCTCTCCGCATTCTATGCTCACTGCATTGCAGCTGGTCTTGATGATCACGATCATAATGCGTGCAAATTCCCTAATTTGGATATTCCTGAATCTTTGGAGCCGGAACATAATTATAAGCAGGGAATCGATACAGATTTCAGGGTTATGGTAGCAACTCAATATATCATAATCGCTGGAGAGAAAATTAGAGAAGATAACGTTAAATGGTGGAAAGAGCATTCTGATGCTTGGGAGAAAAAGTTGGAGGAGCTAGAGTCTGGGTACGAGAATGGCTTCCCAGAAGTGGTCCCTCGATTTGAGATACCACCAGGCGAGAAAGAACTTACCGGTATGGGCGATTTGGGTATGAATGTCCTGGCATCTGTGAAAGCTGCTCGGAAGAAGTTGAAGAATATGCGAGAGGAAAGTAGTCATCAGGAGAGCAAAGAAAAGGCCAATACACTAGATAATAATGAGGGCTTAGCTGAGAAGAAAGACGAGTAAGTCACGAGATTGACTCGGCTAACCAGATGAAGTGAAGAATCGTTTATGCAGCGCGATGCTTTCGCGAAGATTCTATGATGCTTTAGCCATGACTATTGCAGCAATCCAATTAGCTTACAAGAAGTATTTGAAAAGGGCAGGAGCATACTACTAATCCAGAAAATTATTATTCAAAATCTATCTATCAACTTTTTTGTATCTAATGATTAAGCAACAACACTTCCCGCGAAAGCGTCATTAATCTCAGTAGAATTCTTCTCCAATGCCAACAAAATACCGAGTAAAACCTTCGACTTCTGAGGGTTCAAGTATCCAGATGCGATATGCAAAGCTGTCTCACTGCTGATATCAGAGTAAGGAACTTCTCCATTCGAAGCACGCGTGCTTTGAACGACGGGGATATTCAATCTGTTGATTACATCTTCGACGGCGTAGTTGCAGGATGTGCTTACACCTCCTGCTCCTGTACCAGCAATCTGGTGAAGTTGTTAGATAAGATTTTTCTGTTGAAGAGAAAAGAAGAGGAACTTACGACTATGCCTTTAGCGCCGCTGGACACGGCATTGTAGATGGTATCGTTATGCATATCCTGATTTGCGTACAAGATATCCACTCGAGGAATCTCGGTAACATTCGTGATGTCATATGCGACCTTTCCAGTAGGTTCAACTGGTGGGTAGAAGTAATAAGGAGTATTTGAAATGAGTGTACCCAAGAATCCCATTTCGATGGCTTTGAAAGTGTCCAAAGTATTGGCATTCGTCTTACTGACATAGTATGCGGAACTAATACGATCATTCAAAACAACCATAGCTCCGCGACCAACAGACTTGTGACTAACACCCACAGTAACAGCTTGGAGAAGATTGAAAGGACCATCTGCTGAGATGGCAGTGGAGGGACGCATGGATCCGACGAAGACAATTGGTTTGCCACAGTTGACGGTGGCATCCATGAAGAAGGCGGACTCTTCTAGGGTGTCTGTACCATGGGTAATAACTGCACCACTCATGGTATCATCTTTGCAGATTACCTCGTTGATCTGCTTTGAGAGGTTGAGAAGCATGTCAGAAGTCATATCCTCACTACCGATGTTGGAAGATTGTACTCCGGCAACGTTGGAAATATTGAGGACTTCTGGAACTTCTTCGAGGAGAGTCGAAATCTCCACGGCTCCTGCAGTATAACCAGACGTTGCTGTGTTACTGCTGCTAGAGCCCGCAATCGTACCACCTGTGTTATGTTAATATATATTCCAAGAAATTCACTGGAGAATCGTCATACCAGTTGCGAAGACAGTGATATTTGGCAAGCTTGCGTTTATCTGAGTGAAATTGAGTCCGTTGGAATTGGTGAAGACAAATGGAGGTGTTTGGCGCTGATAGACAATTGGAGAAGCAGACGCAAGTGCTACGAGAGCAGTAACAGACAGCAAAAGTGAGAACATGATGAATTGAAGGATGAATTTATGGATGTGGAAGGATGATGTACTGACTACGAAAGAAAAACCATGATCTCTTTATACTCATCGCTGATATATCTTGCTACCTCACGGGGTATAATCTTCTTTCGCTGCTCGCCAAGCATGTTACATGATAGTTTAGTGCATCATTGCCAGAATCAGCTACCAAGTGTTTATCTCTATAAAACTAGTCTTTCAATGCCAATAAAATTACCAAATAACATTATGCGTCCGATTATTATCCAAAAAGTATCGCTGGAATACGAATTGACTCTTGGCCTTAGACATAGTCTCATAGTATAAATCCTGGGGTTGGTATCTGATGTTCAGGGAAGACGAAAGGGGGCGGGACAGTGGAATGCGGGTAGATAGTTTAGTGACTGGCGGAGAGGAGCATCTTCGGAGGCAGGGGCAAGCCAGCAACTCACTCAACTACCGACGAATAACCTTGCTAAGTCGATTTTCCATAGCGGATCCCGGATGTCCCTAAAATATCCGATGGCACGATTCAATAACCATGATGGGCGGGGGCGGTATTGTTCTCAACCTTGATATTCAGGCTATTGTTCATCTTTACCTATTGCACGCCTTGATCTCGCTTCCTTGACTGTACACAATCATCCAAAGTTTGTATCTAGTGTTGAGGGAAAGCTGTGGAGGAACCTCAGTTTGTTGTACTAACATTTGATACTTTTAATTACTTCAGCGAACTCCATCGGTGTTCAAATTGAATTTGCATGACGTCATCGGTCTCTTATCGATTTTAAGAAAACAACATAAACTTCATGGACGTTCCGGAATGATAAGATAATGCATAGATTGGCCGTATCCTTATCGAAACTGGAGATCACTTTGTGAGGAATTCAAAGACCCATCATGGTAAAAATGAGATAAGAACATGGTCTGCATACCACTTCAATGACCAGTTCATTATTGAACCAGAAGTGGGACTGGGAGAATCGCAATCTTATCGTGCCAGTAACTCGCCAGGGTTTGGAGGAATTGAAGGCGGAGCTAGATAAGAAACAGAAGCCATTCTGTGAGCTATGTGACAGTGTAAATTTTACTCGTTCTATCGTTCAAGGTTGATGTTCATGAAGGTTGAGGCATAAGTTAGATCATATAAGCTGATGCCGCTCTTAGGACTGGACATCTAAGATACTTTCAGACAACTTCAAAAATCTGCCAATGGGTGACTCAACCAGATTTGACTAGACTGATATAATTGAGATATTTGAGGAGTTCGTATATCATCGACTTCTAAATTGTGACTAGATTCGCCTTGGCCGAGAAAAAGCTTTTGGGCGACGAAACTCGAGCAACAAATATGAAACGGCAGCTTCGTATTTGATGGTAAGAGCTGCATGTACGACGCAGTACATTTAGAATGGACCAGAGCTGTGCTGGAAGCACCTATGGCCGGCGTAAACTTTGCTGCCCGCGTTCTCGATCAACATAGTGCAGTTTCGTACTGTTTGTCTTGATTACCTCGTATTTGCGCATGTATCAAGGGACATACACAATTGGCTGTCTGTTTTTTGCTGCAAATCTTTCTGTTGATGTCTTGCTGGTGTAGACAGATACTCTAGTAATGAGGGGAGACATCAGAATCGTAAAGGCATGATGTTAAGATAAGTTTGTGATTCTTGTTGGATTAGTCATCCTTGTACCACCTCAGCGACGACACTGTGAAATCATTGGAGATAAGATTCTACGTGATTTAGCAGGAAATCAGGGTTACCTTGTTGGACTATTGTAGTCAAATATTACAATTGATTTAATAAAACTATTCCAGACGCTTTTCGTCTATCACGGTCAAAAAGTGATTGTGAATTTTAATATATCTCTTACGTCTGAATGTAACCTAACCTAGCAGATGGAGAACAGCTGCACTAAACCTATTAATTGGAGTTTCTTAGGAAGGTACATTTTCCATATCCCTTCGTATGCTCGTCCTCAGATCACCCGCGAGCCTCCACATTCATTCTCTGCTAGAGTCGTATCCTCCGAGACAAATAGCAATCCATTGTGATTCCTCATGTTGAACCAAAATGCAATATCCTTAGTACCCCAGCTGTGTCATCATTTACTTCTGTGACCTTGTTCGTTGACTGAAGAGGGAAAACAAATAAATAAATGTTCAGAAGCCGTATAAGTAACCTCCATCCCTCTCGCTCTGCCTCGCCTTGATACTCTGAAAACAAAACTGAACATAAAAACCCGGTACCCAATCCGCCTCAAGAATGAACCTCGTCCTGATCTTCTATCTTCGGCGTTATTCTTTTATAGCAATCGCCATCTCGACTCGCGCGATGTTTATTCCTGGGTTCATAACCTTCCAGTTCTCGAAACCACAGCGAATGACGCCGGCCGTCTCTCCATAGTAGATCCTCGCGACTAAAACGCAGTCTTCCCAGTGTTCGTCTTATCCCTTTCCAAATTCTTTCAACGTCTTCGCCAGCTTCATTTGAGGGAACGCTTTAGCTGTCTTGTCGACCGTCTCCATTCCAACCACATAACTAAGACATTCGACTACGGGATGGATTTAGAGGAAATACTGGTAGAAAAACATCCCAAACTGCTTTCCGTATATTGGCCCAAAAGCCCTTGACCTAGATTCCCTAAAGAGCAGGTCATATCGGTTGCATGGCTTAAACCATTTTTGGTCAGCTACAAAAGCAATGTGACGAGCTTTAGAGGTCAGATTCTTGTTCGTAGTACAACAACGCTCGGTTTGTTGAAGTAAGAGGCTATCCTTGGGGGTGTATACAATTGTATCCTTTACTGGGTCGTAAAACGAAGGGTATGTTTGTTTTCTGGTCCACGCAGAAATGCAGATGGGATCGTGAAGGTATAGCTGCTGATAGTGTTTAAGGTAAACCTCTCGAGAATCGGAGCAGGCGTAGTATAATGCAGAGGCTCTTGGTGGTCGGAATGGCCCCTTAGGATCCTGATAAATGAGCTGTCCTTCTGGAAGCGCGTGAAACCAAATCTTAAGCTGTATCTCTTTAGGAAAGAGAGTAAATTCTGTACAGCACAAAGCTATGCTGACTTGGACTTCTGGCGAATCCATCGTATTTTCAAGATTGTTGTTGAGGTGATTTCTTTAGCAATGGGGATTTTGGAGAAGGTCAAGAGTTGAACTTTGGACTAGTGAGAACTTTAACAATGCATGAGATTGTTGAAACTATTCTAACCAATTAAGATCTGTTTGACCTTGTTGAACAATAAACAATCTCGGGTTGGAATGGGTCTTTCTGACTGTCATTAACCTGATATTGTTAGTGTATAATCTGGGTTCTCAACCAAGGATATTTCTAATGGTTATATTGAATTGTCCTCACTTATAGATTATTACCAAACATTTCTTACCACTTTGATTCTCTCAACTAACAGCCCATTAATATGTATTAGAACTTGTGAGAGCTTTTTCATATTGAACCAAAAAAATATCCATGTATTTTCTCTTGGAATAAAGAACATGTTTTCTCAATACCATATAGTCTTAAGTGTAATTGTATGATTTGGGATATTCTGGAACTAGACGCTCTTGCCATGGTGGCCAAAAGTCAGGACTGGTAAACTGGATGGTGGAAGGCGAAAGTTGATCTTTCAGCCCTTTTCAGCACAAATGAATCCAAATGTTGGACCCATTGAATGTTCTAAATGGATCCAGAAGTGTGAGGCCTCACATTTTCAGACTGCATTTCAGACTATTGAGAATCCCGTCTCCTTTCCTTGAATGCGAAAAGAACGAGTGTAAAGAAAAAAAGTACCGAGCTCCGAGAAACTGTGTGAAGCGCACGCTCAAATATATAATGGGCACCCTACCGCGTCAAAACGGATCAAAATACCTGCTTCAGAACACAACGGATGATGAGTTCACTCGGGCAAGCGTTTCGACATATAGCGCTGCCGCAAACAACGATGTGACGAAGCGATTGCAATTGTGGTGTATGAAGCAAGTTGAGTTCATCTCTTGCAGTCGTATGGAAACTTTGGCTGATCCAATATAACAGCATCCAACTTGATTGAAAACTGCCAGGAATGGCCTCACTGATTAGTGATCGTTGGCTCAATTCATGAGACTTTGAATTCTCATCCGACTCATGCATCGCCAAGATACCGACATCGAACAGCTTTCTTTATTGGTTCCCGGTCGAAATATACAGTCTTCTTCTAATGGTTGTTGGGAGCTTACCTGAAGCACATATACTTGTATGGGGCGTCAACGATCTTAGTTTATATCATGTGCGACTCCGTCGTAACATCTTTTTATCAATTGGATCTCTGATTAGGATGTTCCATAGTGTCCGGTAAAGGTGCCGAACCTTGTAGATATGCTTATTTTGGGGCCCTTCTCAGCGGCTATTGCGAAATGCTCAGCTACCATAGATCCCTGTTTACATGTCAACCTATAACGCAATTGGAGCATTTTACATTACAAGGGAACTTTCCAGCACACATTTATCATCCGATTGGGTATTTTTTACTTCATCGACTCGAATTATCAGTTCTCATAACCCTGGTAGAAATCTTCCCCGGAATTCGACTATAGTATCCTCACACAATCTACGTCTCAGTCCGTATCCTGACCAGAAGGCCGCGTGGTTGTTGTCCATCTAGTGGTGATTTGAGATAAAGCTCATTTTGTATTTGCGAATATTCCTGCAACCAATTTTAGGTGTGGTGTCTCACTCTGATAGAGATACAAATGCTTGGCATCTGACTTTCATTTGAAGTACATCAAAATGCCAAGTTACCCGTGATATTAAAGCTGGAACGGGAACTGAATATCAGTTTTACTCTCTCATTAAAAATATGATCCCATTGGGTTTGGCCGTTTTGACAGCTTGAGATTGAAGGCCACACGGCGCCATGGTCAGTACCTCTGCGTGCCAGTGTAGAGGTAAAGCGTTCAAGGTCTGCTTAATCTGGATGACTTCCAGTCTCACAATGAGCCTATAGTTGGGCCATTTGTGGATAGCTAACCTCTCTTTCATAGAGATGAATGTTCGTCTAGAGTCTATACCCCTTTTAATGCTTGATCCAAGCTTCATATATACATGCCTACTCAATTTTCTGGAATATGATGCCCAATGAGTTCATCTCCTAAACGGTCGCGAACGCCTGGAGGATTTTCTAATATTTGATTTCTAGTTATCAGCTAGGCAACCTGCTGCATCAATTAGCGTATTCAATTACCGCTGAATAAGGAGGGGGAGGCCTACCCGAAAGGCTGCAGACTTGTGTCAGGGATCACGGTAAGGTTCCTCTTAAACTGGTGCGCTGTTTGTAAGTTTTGTATAATATACCAAGAATCCCATCGAATCTTTTTATCTATCAAATCAATATTTCTCGTCTTCTCGACATAGCAGGCTGTGTCTCTTTCACTTCAATTGCTTATCTGTATTATTATTAAGTTCTCAGAACATTCCTTCCCAGCATCGACATTACTTTGCTTTACCCTACAACATAACTCCTATCATTCTTCGTCCATATATCACAATGTATACTCCATCTATCATCATTAGTCTCCTTGCACTTAGCCCTCTTGTGGCGGCTCACGGGAAAATTGCGGTTGTGACTGGAAATCTTGGTGGAAACGGTACTGCGTTGGGAATCAAAGGAGCTGTTGTTGCAGATACCGGGTCAAACTCCAAAACGGAGCTCGATACTACTGTATTCGACATTGGTAGGGATAACTGTGGACAAACAGAGGTATTTAAAACATAAAGGTCGTCCTCCTATATCAATTGTCCACTAACATTTCACAGGCCGCGGGGAGAAACAAAGCGGAATCTGGTGTCACTAAGTCCATGGCTCTTTCGGGCAACACACTTCCACAAATCAGTACCGATAATGCATCTATCTCGGGTACTTTCCATATTGTAACTTCCGATGGCGCAGGTGTAGGTGTATACGTTTCCTTATTACCAACGAGTATAACCGCTCATATGTGAACAGCCTCTTAGGGCGATGGTCGACACTACCGGAAAAGGCGATTTTTCGAATGCGGTAAAGGCTGTGGTCACTACCCAAATACCAGGAAAGAAGGGGAATATAAGAAAGAGTAAACAAACAAGATGGGCGCAAGTATTGGAAAGCGTTGGGTTGATGAAAAGAGCCTCTAATATCAACGAGGACTATGTGAGACATTTTATTCCTAATCTTTCTTCTCAGTATTTGCTAACCAACTACGTAGCCATTCAGTGTAGCCATTCCGGCTGGCACAACTTGTACCGGCACTGTAGCAGGCCAATCCAATGTCTGTATGATCAAGGTTGTAAACCCATCGAATGCGGGGCCTTTCGGCGGATGCATCGCCGTTCAGCAATCTACAGGTACGAACACAACGGCTGCCGCCAGAAGGAATCTTAGGCCCATGAAATTCTCCGTCTGAATATAAATGAAATGGTGGGGCAAGTGTTCAATCTCAAGAAACAAGAACCCTCGAGGAAAAGCAACGGGTAGTGGAGGCCTACCCCGGATTAGTCAGATAGAGTTAAAGTTTGCGGACTAAAGCGGGGAACAGTTCCGTAGGGCTGTACAAGTCAGATAACGTTATCTTGTGTATATCTGAATCGATGTGTCAATGAAATGACTGTTCTCTACTTCCGTGGTCTCGAACATGGCTGAAGACTGGTGTTGTGATTGAAGCCATGGATTGTTCATGCAGCGAACCTCAATGTACCACCGATGTACTCGTTCAGTGACATTGAATGAGACTTGATTGGAGCGGAGTATTGATTACTTTCGATATCGATAACAGCGGTGGATCCAAGGATGTTGCACTCTGTACTTGAGTACCGTTCGAAGCGAGGTCTCCCGAAATGCAATCACAATCTGTAGATATCCATCTGGCGTTCTTCAAAACGTGTGCTCGTATGTTTATCTATTAAAATTTTGAGTTTCGGCAAATCCAATGTACTCTAATATCACTGAATCTTATTTCATTTTACCTCGGCCTTCGTAACTACACAAAGTCAGAATAATCATTTCCAGAACGTTATCACCGGTTCATCACGTGCGAAGCTATGATGAAGCTATTACGAGAAGCGACAAGATAACAGCTGCAATCCTTCTTCCATGACCAGATAAGAATTCCTCTACTCATTCGATACTCAATCTTTCTGCATCTTCTCATCAGCCAACACATTTGATTGATTATCCTTTGCCTGTCTATCTATGGATTTTCAATATACCTTGATATCATCTTTCAAGCTTGCTCGTGTATGTTTGGCGTCAAACGAAGCTGCAAGAAGCCTCAGCAATGCAGATTTCCGTACCCATGTTCCATTGCTTGTATATCTTTGGTTTATAACCTTTGACAAATCTTAATCTGATAGCCTGGCCATGCGTACAGTTCATAGATGATGGAGGTAATTCTTACGTCTGATAATTTGTCAATTGGTAGTGATGTACCTGCATATCTATGTAGGTTGGTTTTTACGGTATCTTCTCTTTCCTTCTCGCCCTGTTTTCTTACTCAAATGTTCTGTCATTGTATCTTTGTTAATCAGTGGCAATACTGATATTAGACATGCATTTCAATTCTTTTACCAAATAGGCAGTGATGCTCAGAGGACGTACTCCATCCCCCCTTCTCATTTATCTCATATTTTATCTTCATCTCCGTGGAATAGGCCAGCAGTAGAGTTCTTCTTTACTTCATTTTCTTATGATTATACTGGCACTCAGCAAGGTGGTTATATACGATGGGTGATCAAAACGATTCCAAGTCATCATGGCTTCAAAAGGTCTTCCGGTCTTCAGCCAATACCTCACCGACATCCACCCCTCCAAACGAGCAATCCTCACTTCTCCCCCAATCCACCGATGTAGGTGAGACCTACGAACTCGAAGACGATGGTACAACTCCAAGCAAAAGATGGCTCTCCGAATTTTTCCTCCTGTTACGAGGTTCCCTTCCCGTTATCCTCGCATATGCATTGCAGAACTCTCTCCAAACAATCTCAGTCCTGATAGTTGGACGGCTAAGTCCTGAAGCTCTGGCTACGGCGGCTTTCAGTTACATGTTTGCAATGTCTACAGCATGGCTTATCGCGCTTGGGGGAACTACCGCGTTAGATACATTGGCATCGTCGTCTTTTACTGGAAGTAAGAACCCGCACGATCTGGGCATATTGTTACAGCGAGGCTTTTTTGTTTTGACTGCATTTTATATACCGGTTGCTATACTATGGGCTTGCTCCGCTCCTGTTTTCAGATTGTTGGGACAGGAAGAATATATCTGTGTGGATAGTGCTAGGTTCTTGACGGCGTTGATTCCCGGCGGATTGGGATACATTTACTTCGAGGCTATGAAGAAGTATCTACAAGCACAAGGTATCTACTTCTTACTCTCTTCCATTTGATATCCATTGCTACCAGTATCTAAATGGCCCGTACAGAAATCATGCGACCAGGCACTTACGTCCTTCTAATAACCTCCCCTCTATCCGCCGGTCTCAACTATCTTTTCATCCACACCTTCAATCTAGGTCTCATTGGCGCTCCCCTCGCAACAGGTCTCTGCTATTGGGTATCTTTCTTCCTTCTAGTCCTCTACTCACGCTTCATAACCGGACACCAATGCTGGGGCGGCTTCACCGTCCAATCGCTCCACAACCTTGCAATATTCTCACGTCTTGCACTTCTCGGCGTCATCCACGTCGGTACCGAATGGTGGGCTTTTGAAATTGTTGCCCTGGCCGCCGGTCAACTGGGTACCATTCCACTAGCCGCCCAAAGCGTCATTATGACGACCGATCAAGTAATGAACACCATACCCTTTGGTATCGGCGTAGCAGCCAGTTCACGCGTGGGAAATTTACTAGGAGCAAGAAATGCAAAAGGAGCAGCTAGAGCGGCGAATGTGGCGGCGTGGTTGAGCATGATTATGGGATTGCTAGTTCTAATCATTCTTCTGAGTGTGAAAAATTTCTATGCGAGGATTTTTAATGATGATTTAAGAGTTATTAAGTTAACGGCGGAGGTTATGCCATATGTTGCTTTATTCCAAATAGCGGATGGACTGAACGGAAGTTGTGGGGGCAGTTTGAGAGGAATGGGAAGACAGCATGTTGGCGCCGCAGTTAATTTTGTCAGCTATTATTGCGGTGCGTTGCCTTTGGGTATCTGGTTGGCGTTCCATGGCTGGGGATTGGGTGGGCTGTGGGTGGGTCAGTGTATTGCGCTTTATATCGTAGGTGCGTTGGAGTGGATTATTGTGGCGTGGAGTGATTGGGAAGGAGAAGTCAAGAGAGCGTTTGGGAGGATGGAGGTGGGGGATCGAATTGAGGCTGGGGTTGGGGGAATAGGGGATAGGGGGAATCTTAATGGAGAGTTAGTCTTGGAATACTGATGGGCTTGTGGAGGTTATCACGATAATGTATGGTAACTTTGGGTAGAAATGTTACCTTGATATGATATGTAAGTACGTTCAAAAGCAGAAGTGGTCTAGTGGGATTTCGTCACATACTCTTCTGCATAGCTGGTAATATACAACAGCAGCTGGATGAAAGGAGGGTATCATGAATAGATAGGTGTTTTAATTATTGATTCTATTTGATATCTTGCACTCGCTTAACGTGAGGGTTTCTTTAAATTCCTTCGAAAGGTGTTGAACTTTGTTTTGAAGGTACTATTAGCAAGGTCTTAAGAGTGTTAGGGGGCGAGTGGTTGCTGTCCAGTCTACTCCTTACACAGCCGACTAACTAGAATCTTATACATTCCAATAAATACATGCTTGTTGCTATGGGCATGTTGTACTTTCTACCGTGATGATAATGATGAATTTTAGTGTAGAAGCAATTCAGATCCTACATCAGCACCATTCACATACTTGAAACATTGTCAAACACAATAAACTGTAAACATCAGAAGGGTAATTCAATTGATGTATCATAAGCGGACATGGTAACACATCCATTTCCCATGCCATCCACCAACACATTGGTCCACCCACAATAATACTCGCTATGTAATACTAGTACGACCACGACTTCATAACCTCACGACTCTCATTCTCGCAATCACCATCCGTGACTCCTCCCGCTCGCTAACAGCAAACATAAGTTTCGATGCAATGCAGAAGGCCATCCCACTACCGTACGTCCACCCGAAAGAGATATCCATTCGTTCGTTGTTCCAATCGAAACATCAGGGGTCATCATCATTGCGAAAATACACCGTACCAAGACGAGGAAACCGAAACAGAGACCGAATGATCGAAAAGATCGAAATGCAAGAGGGAAGAATCGAAAAAGTATAGCAGAAGCTCTAACTTGCAACCAAAAAAAATCATGCCAACCAAATCAAAAGAATTGAATTGCCATCCCTAATACAAAAACATGTTATGAGAAGTCAAGCTGTTGCTTCTGAAGAATGAACAATGATATATCTTTTTTTTTCGCATTCGATACTACAGGGACGAGACGATGATGAAAAGCAAACGCTTCAGAAAATACGCACAATAATTGAAGGCATTAAAAGAGACTATAAAAATGTGACTTGCAAATCGTGAATGTAGGTTGTGACGGGAGTGGTTATAGCAGTCATTATTGTGTATAGTAGACTACGCCTTGTTGCTGTGGGTAGTAGAAACCATCCGGACTTGGTGTCATCATACCGCCCATTCCTACTACACCCCCTACTTGTTGCATAGGATATTGCTGGGGTTGTTGATAGGCGCTTGGGAAACTAGGAACAGCTGGAATTTGCGCGGTGTCATAATAATACACCATTCCATTAACTTCTTGAGCAACCAAATTTTGAGGTGCTTGTGACGTCGAAGCTTCGGTGGGTTGCGGTGCAGATTGATTGTATGCTTGTTGTGGCTGCTGTTGTGCGGGTACGAAAGGAGTTGTACCAGCCGTGGAAGCCATAGGTGCATTAAAGGTTTGAGGGTAATAATATCCCTGTGGGGGTTGCAAAACGGGGTAAGTTTGGGGGTAGTAGTTGGAGGCTGGTTGTTGATAAGGGTTAGGTTGGAAAGCTGGTGCATGAATAGCTCTTTCTGGAATTTGTGATAGCGGTGTACCAGTTGAAGCTTGACTTGGATAGGATGGTTGACGGGAATGTTGAACATTATCATGCGAATAATTGTTACCATTGATTTGAATGGGAACCTGTTGATGGAAAGGCTGTTGGCTTTGCTGAGGAGGGTTGAATGACATGGAAGCGGGAGATTCAATGTCTGCTACAGAGACCGTCTTCTGAGGCCGAGGTTGATGCATGGGAATTGCATTTGGACGATTTTCCCTAAGAGTTGGCTTCTGGGGCAGAGGATAAGTTTGAGGTTGTGGAACATTTTCGAGAGATGAGACTTGTGGAGATGCATTGACTACTCCAGATTCAGGAGCCTGGAATTGTTGAGGTTGTGCAGCTTGGCTCGATGGTGGTAATTTTACTACGGGCCTCGATGAATCCATCGGAATTTGTGGCCTAGACATTGTTGACCCACTGGGTGAAACAAGTGTTTCTCGATTCACCTCCCGTGCAAGAGACGAGCGACGGCTCATGGCAACACTTGGAGCATATGTACTTCCGTAAACGCTACCACCAAAAACGCTTGTACGTCTCGAAAATCCACCAACAGATCCAAGACCAGCTCTGCCTCTACCACGTCCACCAAACCCTTGTTGATTAGGTCGCATAGCTCTTGGGATAAATATGAATGATCTATCGACAGCAGGGAATATGTAACGCGGTGGATGATCAGGCAATGATATTCGAACTGGCTTATCTCGACGAAGTGGTGGTCGATGATCAGGTAGACGCGTATATTGCTTCACTGGAATTCCAGGAAATAGAACAGGTCTCTCCATACCTCCAAAGAAGACACGAATTTGTACATTTCCAATGTGCTTTGTTGTGGACAGAGATCGATTGAGTGGTGCGGATTTTGGAGCTGGTGCTGGTTTTTGGGATCCGTTTGAAGCTCCATTTGTAGAGGCTGGAACGGGTTCAGTTATTACTTCGTGCATATCGTGTGCCCATTGAACATCGGTAGGTTCCAGAGGTTGCGATATATGACTATAGAAAGTTAGTAGGATTTTAAAGGCACGAAAGAGATGATGATATACTTGATAGGTGCATATGGCCCTCCAATACCGGGCCGACCCCGACCACCTCTGCCCCTGCCAAATGGCCTAAAACCATTCGCCGCAGGGCCAGCATGACGATGGTCGTGCATGAAGAATGCTCCTCTATTTGGCACAAACGCTGGATCCGCATCTCTCTTTTTCTTGTATTCCTCATGTTCTCTCCTTCGTCTTTCGTGAGGCTGTTCTTGTGGTCGATCCATTTGAGCAGTAGATGTGACAATGGCCGGTGAAGGGGTATCTTTAGTCTCGTCTTCTCGGAAGTCCTCAAATTGTACTGTTTGTACCGGATCAGAGCTTTTGGGTCCGTTAACCATCATTTCCATATCATTGGCACCATTTATGAACTTTGAAGCTTCAGTAGTACCATTGCTAGCTTTTGTTTGTCCGCCATTCAGCTTGGATCTATTTCCATTCACCTTGTTCGACTCAGACGCCTCATTATGTGTAGTTCCGTCATCGGTAGGTTCGTCGCCCTCGTGAATATCTTCATCCTCACTGATTATCGAGCCTTCTGATAAAGAATCGTCATCAAGTTCGGCAATATCTTGAGCTCCTTCATCGTCGCCCTCGTCCTCAACCCGTCTTCGTCTTGCAACCAAATCTCTGCGTTGGCGGGAACCCATCTCGAAAAGCTATTAGACGTATCGGTGGAGTTTTGACGGGTTGATGGGCGATCTTAGCAAAGTTGTCAAGGGAAAGAATTCGTGACAGATCATGCAGTGGCGTCCTAAACGGGGTATGATGCAGCGCCCGCGCTCAATGGAAAGTTAACTGTGATAGTGAACGGTATCTACTTCTATGCTGTGACAAGATAGAGCAAATTTTTAAAAGGCGAAACCTGCACAGCGGGATTGTGTTGAGATTAGAAGAAAGTATGAGGTGGTTGATAGCTCTTTACTTGTGTGTGTGTAATTAAGCATTAAAGTTTATCAGAGGCTGAAATCCAAGATAGGTTAAGGTTACCTTTACCTTTACCTTGCACTTTCGATTTCTTCGGTGGAAGATTCGATGCAAAGACCGATAATCCATGGTATTAGTAAGCACTCGACCACAGTAGTGAACCACCCACCACCAAAAAACCTGGGGCAATGCAATGATTGATGAATGGATGATTTCTAAACGTCCACGGCCAACCATCTTTCTTGTCTAATTTCTACTTTTTATATAAGATCTTTATCGTTCCCATGAACAAAATAATATCCCCCAAAACGATCATAGACTTGCTTTACATCGTCGTATGAGAGTTTGCGATTTATACTTCAACTTCCTCCAATAGCATGGGACCGTACACGTCCAGCATAATGACGGGCATTTGAACCAACACATTCATACCTACTCTAGAACATTCTGGGCAAGGCCAACAACGAGACGGAGACGGTGTTGTCAAGATGAACAACGCGAACCACGCAACTTTCCAGTTCACCGTCGAACTTTCAAAGTATGCATGAAATGGCACATTGTACATGGGAAGAAAGTGTTGAGTAATGATTTATGTACTGTGCCTGCCATGTTTTCTTCTGTAAAAGAGGGCACATTTCCAGCTGGTTGTGCATTGAAACCCGCACGTGTTCATTATTTGTCATATTTCAACAGTTGCCTTACTTTCGCGGTTTTCATCAAGCTCTGCAACCTCTTTCATGCATCCTAATTCATCACATTCCCATTGTTGAAAGCAATGTCCTCATTCGGGATATGAAGTCACGTGCTGTTCAATTGAAACTGGAGGTAAATCACGAACCGAAAACGGCAGTGCCGGTTAACGTTCCATCTTTTCAGGGTTGTAGTAATCATCGTCATCGTGCTATTTAGTTATGTTTTATGCGTATCTAGTTAGACTTAGATACTTTCAAGGGTCCCATTTTTCTTGATTCGGCGACCGTTGTGCTACTGTCGTCGCCAATTAAATACTTCTGCCAGTGATATTTAGTTTGTTTTGATCGGGTTCTATTACTTACTGAAGGTGTGAATGTTTGAATGGAAACCGAGCAGTGAAAGATAAGCAATTGCAAACTGTGTTTTTCTGTACTTGACGTTTGAGAAAAGAGATGTGAGCTTATCCAAAAAGGAGAAATGTACATATGAGCTGACTATGATTTGGAACTTCAACATGATCGTTATCTGATGAAAGGCGAAGGGGGATGTTGATAGCCTTCTCAACCCGAGCGAAGAGCTTCGCCTCCCCTTGACCTTCTTGATCTGACCCTTGCTGAGAGCTTAAGACGTTTCAATTTGAATGGTGGTAGTTCAGCAACTTCGGAAACAACCTGCGGAGTAATCTCTTGAGGCAGTTGTGTATCCTAGCTTTTGATTATTTGGGACTGTGTGGTAATAATAACACCGCCATCCTCATAATCAGCAACTTCATCCTCCACCTTTGACAGCTTGGAACGCCTATCAGCCAGGCTGATGCAGAGAATTTGGTCTCAGTTGCTGTAGGTTATACATGCACAAAAATTTGTTCCCAAGGATCTGCTCTGTTTCAGTATGTCGACGGCAAGTATCTTCGACTGAACGACAAAAATAGTATTTACCAGGACGTCGGCGGGTTAATTCGCAGGGCAGATGCAGCCAATGAAAGCCTGTGATCGCTGGGCTAATATGCACACAACGACACGAGGTAAGAACTCGATCTTGCCAAATTTTGGGATCTCTTTTATATTCGCAACAGCCTTGCCTTCAACGTGACTTGTGCGTGTCTAAGGTATTCCTTGACCTCAAGTTGATCTTTGGCATTGGATCTTCCTTTAATGATACCAGCGTCTGGGTCTAACATATCAAAGTGAGACATACACCCGATTTTCATGTATCATCAGCGCCTTTGACCATCATCCATGCTTGATGAATGAGAATTGGATGAGGATTGTGAGTCTCTATTATGCATGTTGGGGTAGGAGTTGGGAAGGAAGTAGTTGAGAGCCTTGAAGACTCTGGCTTCTACCTTTTCCGGCTTGTAATAGTTTAAGAAGATCGCGACGGGATGAGTACTCTCAAGTACGGCTCTGCATGAATCTGGATAATTCAAGTTATCTTTTACTACCGGAACGATAGTTGCGACAACAGGTCTGGATGCCTTCTTCTCCCGTTCAATTGAACAGTCGTCCTAGTGGACCAATAGACGCTTAAGGATGTCGACATATTTTCTTGATAGGAGCAATCAGAAGGCTCGCACATGACAAGATCCCAATCCTTCGTCCCAATCAAATTTTCTGATGAGAAATTGACCTTCGATACGTCACCAGACCGTAGTCTCAAGTCCTGTGGTACCACGTAAAAACTTTAGTACGCAGAGTCATCGTCATCACTCCCTACCATATTCAGACATTCTTATATCCGGTCAATATTATCATACTATCATAACTAAGCTCAAACTATTATTTTCTTCCTCTTCCTCTTTTTCCTGCGTCTTTTGTCATCCTTATTTGTCCTTCTTCTCATGCTCATCAGCCCTCGCGTCCAGCCGCAAACCGCCCATCACAAATAAAAGGCAAACTCATCACTGCTTCAAGGCACAGAACTCAACCTTCTTCGCACGGCCATCTTCAAGTCATGCTTGGTAGCGACAGCAGAACGGGGGATCACCACCTCCAGTGTGCAGTACTATAATTACTTTTTGGTGACGATATCAGGTTGCAACATCCCAGCCTTGATGGAAGTTCTTGAGTCAACGACAGGGACATTATGATTCAACAAGACTTTTGAGCAAGATATGCACGCAAAGGATTGCCATCGCGCAGCACTTTCCTCATACTTCGGATACAATCAAGCAAAGAACTCTTCAGCACAGGATCCTTGCTATCCATGATATAAATAGGAAGCGTGAAATAGATGTTGACATGACACATAAAAGGAATTTTGATGGCTCGTCGAAATCATCTCTACTTTGTGGCTAGCCTTCGGTGAAGTCGGCGATGCTTTTGACAACTGATCTGATCTTGATTACAAAACCATCAATACTGTCACGCCTGGGATCGATAGCCTTGGGAATCTCATTGAAAGGAATAATGATGCGCAAGAAAAATGGAATTTCTCCCGGTCTCATGTGACAAGGAATTAATTGAGCTGCTTACACGTTCGGTAGGTTCATGAGTGGTTCTTGCTGGAGGTCAAAGTCTTGTCTTGTACCTTATTACTTTCAGCTCATTTGTTTCATCAGCTTTGAGAAATAATTGAGTTCTTTTAGCTTCCTTATCTCCACAACTTCGTTCTCTTTCCACAGCCTTTGCAGTTTGTTGATAGTTTGTTTTCACATTTATAAAAAAAACAAATCCTCTACATTCGAAATATACCGAACGGTGAGCTGGAGGACTCTGGGTAGCCTGAATATATGCAAATTGAACTTTGTAATGAATATTCCTTCCTCAGGTTTTCCCCTGTCACTCCTGAAGGTATACCTAACCAACTTCCAATTTTGTATCCATATTCATTCTAACACCAACGTCTAGCTTCAAGGTAAGAAGCATGCCAGAAAGGCAAACCACGATCTACAAAAATAAAGTCATCTCTCGTGCAGTTTAGACTACGAGATAGAAGAATTAGATACAATGCTCGGGAATTCACTCGCCGCAAGATGGAAGACCAACATACAAAATCGGGAAGTATATTCAATTGTATCTTTGATCAATGTATAGTGTTCAGATGTTCATAAAAATACCATCATTGATTTTTCTAGACGAATGAATGGTTTTTAATGCAATACGGCGCTCCTCTGTTGAGAATATCACTATGAGCTTAGATACCGCTATTGGGTTTTCCCAAGGTATGTTCCTCTCAGGCTTCGCATTCAAAGATCGAGAATGGACGAAGCTAATTGATATACAGAGCACACATAAGTTTGAAGATACTAGCTGCGTTCAGCAAGTATCGTTTTAATATCTTCCGCGGCAACACCACTTGAAACTACCCATTCAATGGTAAATCCACCGTTTCCACACCCCATGATGCACCGAGAGAGATTGGTAATGTTGGCGGAGGTCCCCTTGCAGACCCGTCATGAAAGTAAAAGCTAGCGAGGTGGGAATTTGTAAGTCAACGGTCGAGCACATGGGCACATATAATATAAAAAGAGCGAGATTCTAGATTAACGCCAGCGTATGGAGCACATTATGATTACAAATGGCCTCAGCACATACCTCTGAGTACGAATAGCCAGCATTGATTGCTCTTTCACGCTTTCCAAATTTCTTTTCGGTCTTCAGAATCAATATCTCCATGTTCCACAAAATTTCTTTTTACGCATGTGCCCCGGTCTATGCCTGGCACTACATGATAAAGCACCACCAAGGACGTATATTTAGGTCTATGCATCTCGTTTTCTTTTCAGTGGAGGTATTTCTAAAGAGCAGAAATTTCACAGCACCCCACTCCCCTAGCAAGGGAGTTGAGCTAAACCTATTAAGAAAGTTTTCCTCCGTTCGGTTTTCCTGATGCCTTTGCTTTCGCTGTAAATCTGAACATCAAAATAACAATACATCCCAATGACGTTCAGTCGCATCATGGTTGTGACTTTTGAATGTTAGATGCCATATACCAGATCATATGTACGGTACGGCTCGTCGGCTCAACGGAGTCCGGCTCTCCACCATCTTCATGCACACCTCTCCTGTCTCGACAAACCCACGTGTTTACGAGTAATCCTTTAAGCTTTTCTACTCAAACGTCTTACGTCATACCTGGGTCGTACTACTATAAACCAAACAATCGGGCATAAGTTTGCCAGGTTCTCCCATAATCCTAGGGTAAGCTTCCCAAAGGATTCAAGGACTAACCTCATTTGTTCCTCGTTCGAGTGTGAATTTAAGGTTTTTGGAGACTTTGATTGGTTTTGTGTGTGCGAATCGATATTTCAAGAAGGAAGTATTGATCCTCGGATGACTTTTTAATATCGGAATATCGTATATATCAAAAAGAAAATGTGCGGTGAAAGATTCGGAGATTGTTTATGGCCAGACTCTCTATAAGAAATTCTTAAGGGGGCACTGGGGGAAACCATTAAGATTGAATTGTGTGGCGTTGTGGCTCAAAGGTGTGGCAGTTAACTAACAGAAAGCACGTGTAGTAGTGCAAAACGACTGTACCCCACATTAATTACTATTCCTCATGATAACTCAACACAACATACTCGTATCCTTTCTCCAACTCCATTGAGTCAAGTACCATAACCCACGTTCGTTCGACATAGATATACGGCAATGTGTAAGAGGACACCGAAATGGCCATTTAATCTATTTCATGTTGCTTCTGTTCAATCATGCATCGATGTACTCGCACGTCCTCCTTTGTCACTTGCATGAAAGCGCTGTCTGAACAATAGTTCTTGGCTTTCATTTATTCGATGAACTTCTCCTTATCACCAACACTTACCTTCCAATGCCACGCCACCTTCAAGTTTTCTATTCAAAACAAAATTCCTATCGCAAACGAAATTAAATGAACTGTAAGCGCGTCTACTTACCAATAGGAAAAGTTCATGCGTGGTTTTTTGTTTCATGAACCTCGGATATGGGTCATCGGGAGGCTTAGAATATCCGATACAGTAGTACTCCGTAAACATGAAACGGGTAAAAGCTAACGGTTTTCAGGTATCCGTTCCAAGAAGAATCTGCACCGATTGGTCCTTCTCCATAGATATCGCATGAAACAGCAAGGATCAAGCTATCCCATCTATTTACAAATCTGCGGGGTTAACTATATTTCATTTCCAAAATTGATTAAGGATCTCGGGTGGTGGTGTCAAATTGAGAATGTTGCTCCATAAATTCGATACTAGTGAACTCAAATAAAGTTAAGCGACTCCTTTGGAAACATGAATATTGAGCCCTGTCATCTCCCTCACAACTTTATCCACTTCCTGAATCGTTACGATTAGCTCGTTTATGATTTTTGCTTGTCAGAATGAGAAAAAGTGGTCATTCCTTTCATTGCCTTTGGTACATTTCTACCAGAATGTTTTTACCGCGACGGAATGCTCGGCGGTTGGCTGAGTGGCCAGAACGAGTCAGACATTATGTCGCTCAATCTACGACGTATTCCCTGGTAAACTCCCAATAAGTTTATTTTGAACAAGGTAGAATAGATCCACCTCTAATCGACTCCTTTGCTTATTTTTCAAGAATGAAGAAGAGTATATAAGGTAGTGAAGTATCTCGATGTACTGACTTTTCTTTCCTCATCACAGTCTTTGTACTTTTCTACATTCTTTTGTTCTTGTCGCTCTTTCGCAACTCGCATTCCTTCTTTTTCAATTTACATTTCTTCAAGATGTATTCCGCAGCTGTGCTTGCAACTTTCTCCTTCCTTCTCGGCGCCGGCGCTCAACAAGTTGGAACTTCAACCGCCGAAACTCACCCCGCCTTGACTATTCAAAAATGTGCCGCTGGTGGAACATGTACTGATGAAAACGATAGCATCGTTCTTGATGCTAACTGGAGATGGCTTCACTCCACTTCCGGCTCCACCAACTGTTACACTGGTAACACTTGGGATACCACTCTCTGCCCAGATGCCGCTACCTGTACCGCCAACTGTGCCCTTGATGGTGCCGATTACAAGGGAACATACGGTATCACCACCAGTGGTGACTCCTTGAAGCTTAGCTTCGTCACTGGAAGCAATGTTGGTTCCCGTACATACCTCATGGACTCTGAGACTACCTACAAAGAGTTTGCTCTCTTGGGTAACGAGTTCACCTTTACCGTCGATGTTTCCAAACTTCCTTGCGGTCTTAACGGTGCTCTTTACTTCGTTCCTATGGACGCTGACGGAGGAATGTCCAAATACCCCACCAACAAAGCAGGTGCCAAATACGGTACCGGTTATTGCGATGCTCAATGTCCTCAAGATATGAAATTCGTCAACGGTACCGCCAACGTTGAGGGTTGGGTCCCTGATAGCAACAGTGTTAACTCTGGAACCGGTAACATCGGATCCTGCTGCTCCGAGTTCGATGTCTGGGAAGCCAACTCCATGTCCCAAGCTCTTACCCCTCACGTCTGCACTGTTGACGCACAAACTGCTTGCACTGGTGATGACTGTAAGTCAAACACTGGTGTCTGTGATGGAGATGGATGTGATTTCAACCCATACAGAATGGGTAACACCACTTTCTATGGAAGTGGAATGACCATTGATACCGCCAAGCCTTTCTCCGTTGTTACTCAATTCATCACTAATGACGGAACTGAGACTGGTACCCTTACTGAGATCAAGCGTTTCTACGTTCAAGATGATGTCGTCTATGAACAACCAAGCTCTGACATCTCTGGTGTTTCTGGCAACTCCATCACTGATGACTTCTGCGCTGCTCAAAAGACTGTTTTCGGTGACACCGATTACTTCACTAAAAATGGAGGTATGGCTGCTATGGGTAAGAAGATGGCTGATGGTATGGTTCTTGTTCTCTCCATCTGGGATGATTACAACGTAAACATGCTCTGGCTCGACTCTGACTACCCAACTACCAAGGACGCCTCTACCCCAGGTGTTTCCCGTGGATCTTGCGCTACCACCTCTGGTGTCCCAGCTACCGTTGAGGCTGCTTCCGGATCTGCTTATGTTACTTTCTCTAGCATCAAGTACGGACCAATCGGATCTACCTTCAAGGCCCCAGCCAATAGCTCTTCTCCAGTTGTTCCATCAAGCTCTGTTGCTGTTGCATCATCTTCATCTGCTGTCGTCGTTCCTTCCTCTCCCGTTATCGCCGTTATCTCCACTCCAGCCAGCTCCGCTGTCCCTTCATCCTCAGCCCCAGTTGTTTCATACGCTCCAGTTGTTCCATCTTCACCTGCTGCCGCAGTCCCAGTTACCTCCTCCACCAAGACCAAGACCAAGTGCAGCAAGGTCAGCAGCGCAGCACACACTCTCAAGACTTCCGTTGCCGCCTCAGCTACTAACGGTACTTCCCCCGCTGTTGCTACCAGCCCCGCCGCCGCTGCTTCATCTGCTGGTTCATCTTCTGGTTCCGTTCCTTTGTACGGTAACTGCACTGGTGGAAAGACTTGCTCTGAGGGTACTTGTGTTGTTCAAAACCCATACTACTCTCAATGTGTTGCTTCTTAAGAAGTTGCAATACTTAAAGTATAGGTGGTTGTAGATATTGTCCAATTTTGGGCAAGAGTCTGGTAATTGAGTTTAAGTTCAGATTTTTGTATATATTAGCAATTGGTGGGGTATATAGTTTTTGGTTGGGTTGGAGATCCAGCTTGAGAGATGTAGGAAAACTAAAATATAAGATATGTGTTTTCATAGAAAGTTTTGATCTGTTTGCTTTTTGGTGATTTGTGATATGATGATGTGAAAATTCACTTTTCTTTCCTTCTAAATTTTACTTGGATATTTGAATCTTGAGATGGTCTGTGTTGATCTCAATCTATAAACAACTACAATAGAATCATTAGAACACCTCTCTTCACCTCAATCTAAACAATAACATCCGGAAAATTATATCATCCAAAGAATCATTTAATATGACTATGTGCTATTTTCACTATATATTCTATACAAGTGAAATCATCTTCAGGATCAGAATCCGAATGATTCGATTATCGAGCGTATTTGCGATTTTAGCTGTAGATTATATGTCTTTTTGTGGTGTTGTGTAGAACTTGAAGTTTGCTCTTTGGGTTGGTTTGATCTTGAATTGACTTAGTGAGTGACATCGGAATGATGAGGAGTTTTCTTAGCATCGAATTGATAAGGAGGTTTCTTATAATGGTATACATACCAATCTGCGAATTTTTATCTTGTTTTGAGGGAGTGCGGGGATCTTTTGGTGTGAAGAGAGTCAGTTTCCTTAGGGTGACTACATATATCCCAAATATGTCTAATACATGTAACTTATATATATCAGCTCATCAATATCTCAAACACATTTAAAATTCATCTATCTATCTACCAAGCGCCCTAATCTCTTGGACTAAGATCTTCCTTCCCCCCTCCACCGCAGAAAAAGAAATTATTCACAAATACGAATATATATATAAATACCCAAGCGGAGAACTTAACATACATCACGAGCGTTTGTATGTGTGTAGACTGTAATATATTATAAGATCTGAATACAGCATTGAACCAGAGTATTTAATAGTCCGAACTGCTGTTCTATGATAAGAAGTTTTCAGTATTTGGATCAGTCAAGTCATTCTAATCGTTAGAAATCATCGAATTCATTGAGTATTGTATTTACTTTTAATATTGAGAATTTGAGAGCTTCTCATCGACGGATTGTAGTTTGATCTATTGGATACTCTGTATTGAATCAATAAATGAAAGAAAGATATATTTCGACATACATTTCAACTCCTCCTCACCCATCCTCCTCCTCCCAGCAGAAGAAACACTTCTTTCCCCTTTCCTAGCTTTTGAGCTTCTGGTTTTAAACTTTGATTATTGTCTATCTATCTATATATTCATCGTCCTTTTTCTTCACATTTTGTTTCGATATAACATATTCTATTATTGTATATATCCTTTCAATTTTTCGTCCCGTCCTTCCTTCAATCTATTTATTTATATATTAATTCATCCATCAGACCTTCCAAAGCCTTTTCCTGCTCATCTCCCAATCTCTCCCTACTTCAGAAAATACACGCATACATATATATATTCCCTCACTCCCCTCACTTCCCTTCACAAATCTACACTCACAAACCCAAGCATATACACATATCTCTACTCCTCTTTTCAATCTCTTCTCTTCAGTCTCTTCCGTCTCTGCCTATTAAGTCATCTATTTTAATTCTTTCAACTAGTCATTTCACTTATATTTACTTATTACACCACCCTGCATTCCGAATCGATAGGCTCCTGGTTGTAATTTCCAATATAGAGTAGAGTAGAGAATAGAAGAGTAAACAGGTCAAAGGGGTTGAACCTCGATTAGTGTCACAGAGAAAGTCAATGGAGAATAAGGGAGAGAAACCAGGAAAGAGAATAAACTAAACGTTAGCAGATAAGAAGTAGAAGTTGAAAGATATATATATCGAGAATATATATTGTATTACAACTTGAAGTAGATTGTAAATAAAACATATTTATACCTATGTATCTTTAAATAACACACAGGTTAAGAATATACCAAGTACTTCTATCTCGTCTATGAAAGTCGCTTGAGAAATAGATTGATCTTCGTAAGTGCGGAAATACAATAAATGTCTGTAGTGTAATATGTTAGGATTGTGAATTGATAGTTAGTTCGAGATGCATCGGCAGTTTAGGTTTGTTGACTCGGAATCTCTTATCGAGAGGCTAGTTCAAGTGAAGTGATATGGAAATCTTTTTGGAGAGAGTGGCAGGTTGTAGAAGGTAGGAGTCTCGGAAGAGTTTGCAAGGTTTCTGTTTGATTTTATATCTTTGGAAAACTTCAAGGTGAGTGATGGATATTTTTGTAGTATACTACTATATTGTCAAGATCACTATGATATTTTCTCTCCGTAGTATTAGGCGACAGTGAAATAATATTTCTGTTATGTCCAATCTGACCAAATCACAAAACCACACGCAGGGATCAATTCAAGATCCACAGCCCTGTAATATGTCCTTGAAAGATAGATAATCCAGACTATTCATTTCGAATCACACATACATACATACATACATACATACATACATACATACACAAACATCTCAAACTATATACAACAGAATAGAAATCTCTCCCTTCTTCTTCTCGATTTCTAAACCCCTCCTTCATTCCTTGTCTCTAAGCCGCAATACATTGACTATAGTAAGGATTTTGCACCTTGCAAGTACTTCCACTAACACAAGTACCACTTCCCGTCCAGTTCAATCCTCCACATTGCATATACAAAGCAATATTTCCCGAGCCACTTCCTCCGGTGCTTGTAGCAACGGCGCTGGAAGCGACTGTCGTGGAGGTGGTTTGGGTAACTGTCGTGGTAACGGTGGTATGTGGTTTGGAGCTAGCACCGGCAGAAGTTAGAACGGCTGAAGAACTAGCAGCTACGTTTACGTTTCCGGACAAGCTGGATGCAAGTGCAGCAGCGGAAGAAGCCTTCTTTGTGCATGATTTCTTGGATGTGACAAAAGTAGATGGGGTAGCAATGGGAAGAACAGAAGAAGATGTGATGATGGCGGATGCGGAGGTATAGCTGAAGATGGCGGTTGCGGATGAGGCCTTCTTTGTGCAGGACTTTTTGGTGGATGATTGTTGGGCTACGACGGCTGAGGCGCTGGAAACGGGGGTTGCGGAAGCGACCTTCTTTGTGCAGGATTTCTTGGTAGAGCTTGATGGGGATGAAGATTGTTGGGCTGTAACAGAAGAAGATGCTTGAACTGGAGTAACGACTGATGAAACAACAGCAGATGAAGAAGGAATAGCATCTTGAGTAGAAACAGCTGCAATGGATGTTGCACTAGAAGCTACCGAACTGGAAGCTTTCACAACAGCCGAGCTAGAAGATGCAACAGAAGAAGAATCTACTGACGTGGTTGCAGAAGAAGAACTGGAGACAACGGCTCCACCTGGTCCGGCAACACTAGTGGTGATCGATCCACTCTCGATGTATACACCAGAGAAATAGAAATCTTCGGTTCCGTCGGCTTGACCGGTAACAGGGAGTTCGAGAACTCCCAAATGCCAATCTGCACCATTGGAGGAGGCGGAAACGGAAACGGCTGGAACGGTAAGGGTAAGGGCATCGGATCCAGTGGAGTGGTAAAATTCAACTGAGCCTGCTGAGAAATCCTGGGTAGGATGTTAATAAATGATAAGAAAGGTAGGAGAAATGCAAACATACAATTCCGTAAGCAATGTTGTGCCAAACACCAGCAGTCCAGTTAGTACTCCATTTACTAGTCCCACTAACATCCCATCTCAAAAGAGGATCACTGGATCCAGACTCTCCACTAATCCAACCACTCTTCATCTCTGTGAAATGACTCTCGAAGAAACAAATTTGATGTTCTCTATAGATACTTGGTGCATTGGTATCTGAACGCATCATACTGAAATGGTAGTAGACCTTTCCACTTCCAATAGCCGCGGTAGTTTGAGGTATCAATTCTGTACGTCGCATGGTTTGGCCATTCCAGTATGAGGTACTATCGAGAGTGATTTTGGCACCGAGGGCTGATCCGGAATCGGCAGGGTTTTTGTAAGTGCTGTCGAGAGCGACATATTTGGTGATGTCACTTGTACCATGCTATTTGTTTGTTAGATACCATACATGTCACTCTCCCCCTTCTCTGAAATATACTTACGATATAATTTTGGTAATCACCAACAGCGTTACTCCATGACCAAGCCTGCAAATCCGCCATAGATGAAGAATCGAATCGTCCATCCCATAAGATCGCACCATTTGCGCTAGTCACAGACCCAATAAGGGCTGCCAGAGCCTTCTTTGAAAAATGCATTGTGATTGATTTTGATGTATAGATACTTCAAGTACCTTTTGAATATCCACTGGATATATAAATTGTGAGTTTAAAAAAGAGAGAGTATAGAAAAGAGAAAGCAAAGTTTGAAAGAGTGAAACGAACTGAATAGCACACAGGACAAAGTTCAAAGAGAAGATCAAAATCGCAGAAAGAGAAGGGAATCCAAAGTTATTATAGAGAACCATACATGTTCATTGCAAGGCGATTTCGATGAAGCCTACCTATATAGTTACTACGAAACTAATTAGCACCCGTTATTCGGAGACATATGTTTGTACCTCCAATTTCCCAAATTAAAGTGCCATCATCAAATATGGAATCGTTAACCGCCCACCCTAAGCGATTCCTTACTAGGAAAGTCGAAATAGACGTAAACGCCGAATGAAGTCAGATGAACAATGCACATTGTATAATTAAGTTATAGAAACGGAAATTCATGAGAAATTAGATGGAGTTTTGGTGATGTTTATGGCAGGACGGTCCGGAATAATCATTGTCTCATATAAAACAATTGGTTTGAGTTCATCCGATTCGGATGATGAAGTGGGTTTTTTGCTTGTGTTTATGATGCGCTTATCCGTGCTTGGTATTGAATAGAGGAGATAGAAAACGAAACGAGAAACGAGAATTCTGTTTCGGAATCTGGTTGTTAGATGTTAAACGATGTTCTTTTGGAATAGGAGTGGGAGTATGTTGTGTGTTGTGTGTATTTGAATGAAGGGGTAGTTGAAGGATTAGCGATAAGTGTCTTTAGCTATAATCGCTTCGCTATTGAGGCGGTTCTAATGAAGCCCCTTTCTTATACCTAACCCTTTACTAATCTCTAGGCTTCATTCAATGAAAACATATAATCAATCTTCTCAACCAACAATCAATCAATCACCAAGTCCAACTTCTATTCATTTCCCCTCATGACACAAAATATCCGCCGGCGGACCGCCTGTCCGTATCCCTTTCACCAATCCATATATCTCAATCTATGCCCCCTCCTAAATGTCACCCATGATTCCATCCATCCATCCATCCAATTCCACCATACATATGAATCTTTCCTTTCCTTTCCTTTCATCCAAATCGTCACACCCAGACTCTCTACAGAAAAAAGTTAATCTAATGTGGAGAAACAATATCCGTCAGATATATTAAGAACCAGGATATATCGACGCATTTTGAAACATGACATGGTTTTACCAGATCTTAGACGAGATTCTTTCGATTGAGTATTCCCGCTATTCCGGATCTTTTAAACGCTGATGTTACTAATGCATGCACGTGATTTTCCGGTGGAATCTGTTAAGCCACTGTGGCTTGGATTCGGTTGAGGCTGGTGAAATAAAAGGGACAATGATTTGGGAGGGAGGGAAGGGAGTATAGACGTCAAGGATAAATGGATGGAATCAGGGTAGAACGATGTTGGTCTAATATTATTCTCCTCATTAGCTGCTAAAATCCTGATGGTCTCAATCTGATATTCGCAGAACTACAGGGACTCAACGCCTCTCTTCAGCCTGCAAGCTCGAGCTTGTTTTGTACCATTTTTCGTCCTTTAACGTTATATCATCTACTGATCATATAACATCAAAACAACCATCAATCCGGCCATAGATACAATGCAACACGCACTCGAAACAACTACACAAGCTATACCAGGCTGATTTTGAGAAAGGTTCCAAGTGAAAGGATGAAGTATCGAGTGCAGATCCGGAGCACTTGAGGGGGAGTCTATGATATGATATAATATCACATAGATACATATACAGCTATATTGACACCCGCAATCCCCAATCCGTATCAAAAACTGCATATTGTATACCTGCGAACCCCATTTCGGTATTTGGAGGCTAGTGGTAAAGTCGTTGTTGCATACATATATGTATATGTAAGTTACATACCCTCCTGCATTCTCGTTCTTTTTCACCCCCGCAATATCAGTCGAACAGAGGATAAAGCTGGTGATTTATCTCTCTATCTATCTATCGATCTTTTGATCTTCATCATCTGGTTCTTCATATACCTTAAACAGTCTCTCTAACCGTCATCCCAACACTCCAACAAACAATCCATCCACTCATACACCAATCACTCCAAACCATATATCTCCAAACTACAAACTCCAAACCACCCCCATCCCGATCCCCAACAAGCTCCCCATAAACTCCGCAGAAAATCCCCGAAATCTACCAGCTCCTCCAACCCTCCAACACTATATACATATCTACCCTACTCCCCTCTGAATCCAAAGCCCTCACATAACCTTCCCGAGCTACATCAACATTACCCATTACTACCCAATACCTAACGACTAAATAAACATCGAATCACCTATCCACAGAACTACATACCTCCCTGGATACAGTTACGCTTCATATCAAGCAAGCAAGCGCCTTGCTTTCTGCGCTTATGTTCTTATTTTTACAGAGTATGTTTATAGAAATGGTTATAGTTGGGTTCTAGAAATACATATATATATATATCTTCAAAGTCCATTCCATTCCTACTTATCAGTGATCACTTCTCCATCACCCATTACATCATCCATCATCCATCATCCACCCTCGCAACCCCCCAACACAAAACAAACCAACAAGCCACCTTCACGACCAATCCATAACCCATCTCCTCCCTCAATCCCAACTTTCCTCTTCTTCCCCCTTGCTTTCCCCTTCCCTTCCCTTCCCTCCCCCCCATTCCCACCACGACTTCATAGCACACAGCATGATACCAAACAGAAACAAAATGTCCACTTCGATCACCCCAACCCAACCCGTCCCGTCCCGTTCGCTACACCCTCAAAAACAACTCTCCCACAAATCATCTTCTGACAATCCTGATTCCTGATAATCATGACACCAACGAATCATGCTAGCCGCGAAGATCTATTTCTATTTCTATTTCTATTTCTATTTTCTTTACTCTCTATCTATGGAATGAATGAATGAATCAAAACGCTTGGTATTTACTCCATCTACGATGTAGACTACCTGCGAAATTTACATCACGAATTTTGTATTCATGATATCGTCATTTCAAGCCATTATTCTTCAACTCCCTCCTCATATGCATCATTCATGCATGTATGTATGTATCATCACAAATTCACATCACTTCCAAACCCCAGCTGACTATCTCAAAACTTGAGTCAAGAATTATCAATTCCGCTATCTACTTATCTATTAATCACACACATCATATACCTGATGGGGGTTTTATTCGTATGTCCTCTGCTATGATATGCTATGCAATGCTATACTATCTCTCTTGTATTCATCACATGTACTGTTATGCCGCTATGTCCATTCCTCAAAAAAAGTAAGAAAAAAAGCTCGCAAACCAACCCCATCCGCTGAAAGAAGACCATGCAAGCAAAGCAAATTAAGAATCAAAGAAAGAAAAAGAAAACTAAACTGATATGCCCCATTCGTTCATCATCAAGCAATCCATACTCCACCATGCATTTTTAACGCCCATCCTCATTATCCATCCCATGTATGCTCTTAATCTATCCCCTCCACAAAAGCACGCAAAAAGAAAAGGTTCTCTGAGATCTGCACTTCAGAGCCGAAACAAGGAAACAAAAGAAAATATTACAGGAACACCAGGTTTTATCATCAAAGCACTTTAGACGTTTCGTTTTGACTGTTGACGAAGCACATCCAGATGAAATAGAGCAAGTGACCATGTTCCTCGAGAAATCAGACGTAATCTGAACCATCCCCTCTGATTTTGCAAAATATTCAAAATATGCTCAAGTGACAACTAGTGTATTACTAATTTGATTAAAGAAGTTAACTGATACTCATCGTCTGATTGGAGTTTCGAGGAGAGTATTGAAGAAGAGACCGTAAGTATCAGATTGTGATTGTCATTGCTAGAGACAAAATGCAAAAGCGAGCAGGAGCAAGATTTGAATGAATGCGATAGTCCGATGTAAAAAGAACCATAATTAGATAGAACCGAGAAGATAAGGCAAGTAGCAAGCTTAAGTGTGTAGTGTGGGTATCATAAAGCAATTCATATGCGCCCATCCATAAACGATCGTCCAAGCCCGAAAAGAATCAAAATCAGAAATCAATATGAATTAGATTATAAGACTTAGTTGCCTTATTCGTATTGGCGGCGCCTGGGGGTGTTATCCTCATACATCTGGTTGCTTCGCATTTGAGAGTTTTGTTGGACACGTTTGCCAGTTGATTGGGAGCCTTGCTGAGAAGAGAAATTACTGCCTTGACCAACTGGGCCTGTAACAGGGCTGTTACGAACGCTACTACCACCCGGGGATTGTTGACGGTATTGTTGCTGTTGACCAAATTCCTGTTGTTGAGCAAATTGGCGACGACTTTGTTGCTGTTGTTGTTGCATGTTGAAAGAGCTTTGACGGACAGCTTGTTGACGAGGATCATTCATTTGAGCGAAGCTTGATTGTTGGTATTGAGGGGTGGAGAACTCAATATTGTTGTTGAAGTTTTGGGAGGACATAAGGTTTGGGACCATCATGTTTGGTTGCATTGCATTTCGACCAATCATCATGTCAGATTGGGAACGCTGGTGTGAAGGACGAACACGACCTTGCATACCTTGCATGCCCATATTCATGCCCATACTTCCACCATTCATACCGAAGCCAGCCTCCATATGTTGGATTTGAGTTTCAACTTGGTTTTGATGAATTCCCAATGGACGAGCAACAGGTGCAGCCAATGGCGATTGGTAGACAGAGGATGAGCGAACATTTGTACGACCTCTTGGAAACTCGAAGTCATTATCAGCGACAGGGGATTGATGATTTTCATCGATGCGATCAAAGCCAGTATTATTGAAGGCAGGCTGAAAGGACATGCGACGACGTTCAACATTTGACTGAAGGGGTGTGAATTGCATATGTTGACCGTTAGCATCGTTTGAATTAGGACGGCGACGCTTCATGGTAGTGCTGTATGTAGGAACCCCTCCGGTGTTTGGGTTTTGGAATTGAACTGGTTGACTCATTCTTCGATCCTGTCCTGAAGGGGTGCCGTAATTCTGAGTCTTCATCGCAGCTGCATTAAGAGATTGGGAACGCTTATGACCTGCGGAAGAGACCTTGCGCTTCGCATATCCCTTTGGGGATTTTGGCTCATCTTGTTCGACAGTGATATTTGGTAGAATTTCGATATCTGGGAAACATGGCAAGAGATCATCAAGAACCTCTTGGTGGAGACGGTTGAAGATTTCAAGGATCTCTTCTGTAGTATAACCCGACCCGATGACAGCGAGAAGCCAATCTGGAACAGCCGTTGGTGGACGTGGACCTTGATCGTCATCGCCCTCATCTTCATCATCAAATCGTCTCTTCCGATTAGAACCCTTGAGCTCATCCAAACGCTTCTGCTCACGCTTTCTGATAGCAATACCCCAGTCTTTAATGGTACCGGGTTCGCCACGACGTTGATTCTGTGCAGACCAGTCGTAAACACGACGGATTTGCTGCTGAACCAAATCACACTGTAACTTAGCATACTCCTTAGGGTTACGATAACGGGAGCGTTGGTAATGCTTGCGACAATAGTGAACCCAAACAGATTGTGGAATCAATCTAGTGCACATCTTGTTACGACCAAAGATATGTGAGATGGCCTTGCGAGGTTGTGATCCGGTGTCACAATTGGGAATGTACATACATTCCGGAGGAGTGTCTGCATCAGTTCCATCTGCTGGTGGTGGTGTGACTGGATCACCTTCTGCGTCCTCATCATCATCTAATGGTGATGGTAGATTTGCAAGACGGGTAGAATTGGGTGGAGTGAGTTCGGGAATTGGACCAACACCAGATGCTGGAACACGACTTGGTCGGCGCAATATTGGCGCTGAGATATTTCGTTTATGCAATGTTGGATTCATAGCACCATTGTTGGACTCGGCAAGAGCGCTGCGATAATAGTTGCTACTACTGAGTTATGTTAGTTAAGTTCATAAGTTGATCGTGTTAATGATATCGGATTGAAAATAATGATCAGACCAAAAAAATTATTTGAAGGGTAAACTTACTGATCTGACTCAAGATCATTATCACTTGTATCTGTATTTGAACGTGGCAAATCCGGGCGTCTGATTAACATAGCATCACTTGGTGAACCAGGTCGACTTTCGAATTCTTTGACGGGATCAGCATGGTCAGCCATCGAAGCTCCTGGAGCGGTGACAACACTTTGAGACCGAGCATCCTTGTTCTCTGGAGATGAGCGAGATGACTCTTGCTCTGCTAGAGCAGCTAAGGTATCTAAATTCTCTGTTGGACTAGACACCATGATGCTAATTTTTCTTTTGTTGTGTGGAGAAGTTGGTGCTGAATGAGACTCGATTTTATTGTGAGGGGTAAAAGAGGAAGGAGAACAACTCAAATCTATCGAGTTTTCCACTGCAGAATTGCAGTACCTGTGTGAAAAACTGATAGAATAACTGTTGTTCGTACTTAAAGAGGATAGTCTGGAATGGTTCGAAGAAGAGGTGGCTGTTGAGTTGGTTGTCGATGTGAAAGAAGATAAACTGCTCCGGCTATCAGAGAATTTATGATGAGCTGACCTTTCCGAATCCATCCCGTGTGAATCATAGCAGTGAATTCTCGGATTGCCGGTGTTCACCGTACTCAACTCATTTCCTGTGCCGAGCTCTCCAATATTAATCGTATGATTTGTTGTATTGATTGGTAGTGAATATCCATTTGCGTCCCATGGTGTTCGATTTCTTGATGGTAATACGAATCTCTCTCCTTGACGCTTTTGCTGCTCAGCAGCAACGCTATTTGAATTCAATAGCGATGTAACGTCCATCTTGAAGTGAATGAGGTTATCTGAACTTCTAATGAATAGATCCTCCGCGCTGCAGGGTATTGTTTCTGTGCCTTCCAAATAGGCCGCCTGGCAATCACTATTCCTTTCTCCAATGCCTTGCAAAGTTGTGAAAAGGTTTAGAATCAGTGTTGGTTTTTGTCGATTCGATGTAAGTGTTTTTTGTTGGCCTTTCAATCTAGAAGAAGGTTGAGGAGGATATGCGGCAATAAAGTATATTGAGTGATGCAAGTTGTTTCAGAGCTTGTACTGAACTAAAGACTTGATTGACAGGGAGTCTTCCTTGTTCAAATTGACTTCGATAGAGTGATACTGTATAATAAAAACAGTGGTGCTAATCCAAAATGCTCTTGCGAATTGACAAGGCTAAGCTAATTCTTCGATCGACGTCCGACAATGCATTGACCTCATCGGACACGTTCGAAACACCTTTTATGAAGCTTTGGTGTATCGTTGATATTGTCCAAACATCTAACCTGATGGAATTGATTTGCGGATCCCTAAAGTCCAGAGGAAACAATGAGATAATTCTGTGCCTTCAAGTCTTGTCGAAACGTTAAGGCTTTCCAGCTTGGACAATGACTCTCTGCTCGTTCTGATGTTCGATATATCAGCCAAGGCGAGAACTTGACAACTTTCGAATCTCCAAGTGTCTATTCTTGTCTGCTGATCTATGAGTTCAACTATTGTCAAGAGTAAACTTTAACGAGGATATCCAGGGTTGGAATACAACGGCATCGAGATTAGTTGACAAACAAATTTAGATTCCGAAGTCAAGCGAATAAGTGGTCAGAAAAGATAGGATGAAGCCAAGGAAGATGATGGACACTACTAAGAATGAAGTAGGACTACTTCGGGTATGCGCGACCGGATAATGATGAGGAAACAACAGAAGAAGAGGTAACTGGCGGCGACTGACATAACTCCAAATGGTACTATAAAGACATTGGATGTTGGATATGAAGCAAGGTCAGTGAGGAGTGAAGATCCAATCCGAGGGTTGGAAGTGGTGAACTTGCATGAGTGGCATTGAGTGCATTGAGCTCACTAGCGAAACGGGACTTTGGCCAGTGTTTGATGTTAAGATTCCCCACACTCTATACTTTTGTTATACACTTGATCCATGCTGACTGGGTAGGGGGGGGGTTGACTAAACTGGGTCCCATCTTCGGAGCCTTGTCGATAGTAGTCCAGGGGTCCTTTTTGGTCGAGTTTTTTTTGTTTATGGGTGAACACATAGGATTCTTGGCTCTTGTGCTCGGTAGGGAAATTTTAGATCCATGCATAGCGGCCGTGTGGCAGTGTGGTCCGCCATGTTTCGAGATTTCCCTTAGATGGGGATCATCATCTGAACACTTGGATCTTCTTCACCCGGGTTAAGGTGAATCACTATTGACACAACACACGATTGACTCCAATTCTCCACACAAGCTACTTTGAGAAGCTGATGCGAAAAAATCAGAGTGTGGAAGATATGGAGTAGAATCAATAACGGAGTTGACTCGGCCAATGTTTCCATAAAATCAGTCAAAAGATACATTTGTTGAAATTGCATGATTCAAGATTGAAGAACCACCAAACAAAGGTCCCTAACTTCTAGAATGACATGTTTGATATGAAGACTAGTGGTCTTTTTCGGAAATTCGTTCATTCGTTTCAATTTGACTGGGTGTCTGACCAGAGAGCTCACGGACAGGTGCAGTTCGGTAGTCCGAGTGCATCAGCTCTTGCTACTACCGTCTAATCAAGATAAATACTAAATAGTAGTGAGAGATGAAGAGCCTTTCAAAATTAGTACAAGCCTGTGCAGATAAAAAAGGGTACTCAAATTAGATGAGATACTTTGATACTTCGATACGGCATGTTTTTGGTGGTTGAGGGGGGGTTAATTTTCCGTTCAACAAAAGACGAAATTACACCAAAATCGGGTGTGGTTTGTGCGGGTGTTTTAGCAAGTCGCTCTAAACTTTGCTAATAGCCTGATAGGCGGCCAGATGGTGGTGGGCTGGATAGATGATGGAGTTTTAGTTCGATGCCTGCAGCCACGCGGAAGCAGAAATGTACCTTCGTATAAAGAGCTGTAAGGGGAGAATGCACATGAGGCTGACCTATGAATAAGTTGTCTTGCCATCGTGACTATGCTGTGAAACGACAGATGACAGCTGCAGAAGGGTTATTTGCATGGCCAAAAGTACTTACGGGAAGTAGGTATGGTATGTATTTCTACCTGATGTTCATAAGACGTATGTATATCCAATCCTATCTCAAATCAGATGGAGATTTTATTCTCGCTGTGTTCAGCTCGTGCTTCTGCTAGGTTATAGTTTGTGTTGTTGCTTGCCAACACATCCATCCATCCATCCATCAACAACAACAACAACACAAATGAGTACGGAGAAAAGCAATTGTTCTGTATACAGTACAATACAGTAGAATACAATATAGTACATTACATCCATCCATCCATCCATACAAACATACATACATACATACATACGTATCGGAGGTGGCTGGGATCCATGGCAATTCTCTTGAATATTCTTTTTTTTATTTGGTACACTACATCTTCGTAATTGGAATTGAGATAAAAGAGCTATGCGTCGTCACATAGTGGTACCATGTCGTCACCAAATCTTGAGGTCTGAATGGCATCGCTTCCGGAGAATATATGCAATCATGGATTATGTATGAGTGGCTAGATTGAGGTATGGGATGAGTGAGTACTGTACACTCCTTCCTGTATTGAATTGATGAGAGAAGACAAAAAGAAAAAGAAAGAAGAAAATTGGTCCGTGAAGTGTGTACGGAGTAAGAGATTTAATCTTAATTGGTCAAAACTCATTGATTAGTGGCCGAGCTTTCGTTTCATCTTTTACCGGGAGTAGGATTACCTACAGAGTGGTTTCTACGGTGCACGTGCTGACACCTTTTCTTTTTTTAGTGGCCACTAAACTCAAATAGGAAATTAACTTTCATTCCACTTTCTTTTTTTTTCTACCTGGTAATTCTCCGAACCCGTTTACTCTGTATGTACTGCGTATAGCAATTTAACCTTGACATCTTTCCTAATATGGTCATAGATGTACCTTATTCATGACTATCATTTGTGGAAGTCTCGAAGCTTTCTCAGTCAAAGAGGTTAGTTCCTAGCTAGATATTCAGATGGATGTCAAGTTAATGTTTAATTAGTGTTTACAGGTATGCTATGCATTTCTCCTTCCACGGACAATCTAGCGAATAGATCTCCCTCTTGTCGACAGGTTTATTAAAATAGATGCTTGAAGGAGATCAGGGATTGAGTTGTTCAGAGTTAGAAAGGGTCGGAGAAGGAGAAGAAGAACAAGCAGAAGAAACAGAAAAAGGAAGAAGAAGGCAAGGAAGAGAAGTTCTCATACCTCTCCTCGTGAGGAAATATATATCACACCACAATACAACACAGCACAGCACAACACAGACAGGAGCGCTGAGCTCAGAGTATGCCATCCGACAAATAAACATTATCGACCTACCGTACTCTACGCCATGTGCGCCATACGGATAGTCCCTAGGTGCTTCGCTTCATGCAACACAGTTTCTGTATTGTATCCGAACAATCTCACTGCTCAAGATGATACAGTATCTAGAATCTATCTAGCTACTGCAAGGGTTAGTAAGGTGGCTGTGTATATCCTAAACTTAAAACTTCAGACTCATTGTAAGTCTATCTTCATCTGATTCGTGGAATGATATATTCTCTGACGTGAGATGGAACAAACGAGGAGATCAAACAGATGAATGCCCGTGCTTCTACTTTGGGCGTTGAGATCCCTATTCAAATTATAACTTTTTCCAACAGACCCTGGAGCAGATCGGTTCATTCTTACCTCAAAAATTTCATCCGAAGTATTCTTCACATGTTTACTCAACTACACATTATCTACATCCATGCGTCGGCCTCCGGGGCTTGCTGTCAGCACAGTAATGCAAACACCCCTCAGGTATATATGCATGTGGACTTTGAAACCATTGGTTGAATATCTTCGGCCTATGTCCTACCCTGGTCGCCCGGTAAGTATCTTTTTCATGCGCTACAAGGAGGGGAAACTTAAGGTGTGAGGAAGGTTACACCATTCGATACCATGTTTCGTGTACTTTTCCCTTTTGTGAAATTTCAATGCCCCAACGGTATCAATCGAAAGTCATTTGGCATATCTCACAACATCTACATGAACATCACGATTATGTGGGAAACTATTTTAAGTTCATGGTAGATAATACCTAGGCATTTTTTTCCTGTATGTCTCAAAGTTCTATGCTCCGAATACCGGAATAAGTAGCTTTAGAGTGCGGTTGAAAATCGAATTCATGCCGTCAAGTGTTGTGTCATGGCATCTCATGGTTATTTACAGTAGCACGGTACATGCAATAACCGGAACTGGAGATAAACAATTTATGATGTCGAGAAAAGCATGTACTCCTTGTCGAATTGTGTCATTTCTAGACAAAGCTTTCGATATGTTTGCTGAACGCATATATACTGTTACTTCAGATATAGTACTTTCTACAGTACTTGGGTCCGGACTAATAGTCGGAGTATTTCATTGGTCGGCTGAAAAGTTTTTGGTCCTGGTCATTATCTATTTCCATCCCATTTTCAAAACTATCCCATTTATCTCAAGAAGCTTCGAATAGCCAAGCTATCCAACCAATTGTATTGATGTCATCATACGATGCCATTGTTAGATCTACAGTATGATCAGTAATATGTGGCGATTCATTCAAAGTCTCTTTCAATCCTTGGGATGATATCGATTTCCATCTAAACCCCAAGTGGATAGGTCTCACTACCTTCCTTCAACACCCGACTCCTTGTTGTTTACTCCTTGCAAAGGCTCAAAACGGGGCATTGTGCCCAGTTACTAATACACGACCATTACCTGTCACCTAAGCAGAACGAATCTACCTGCTACTCCTGAGGAGTTTGCTTCAAAGCAGAGCAAAAATGAGAGCGAATGACATGGATTAGGACTTCAAGTGATTACAGAAGTGTTCTTCTTGAAAAAATGCAACCCTTTAATGCCGAGGATTCAGCTGTCAAACCTTCACATATTGCTTCACGAATACACCTTTGCCACAACACATTAGTGTAAAAAACTAGATAATAGATTTGAGAGGCTGTCTCCGCTCCCATATAATTACTGCATGAAAGACTCAGAGAATAGGGAAACCCTAGCAAGCGACCTTATGACCCATCCTGGATTTATCGCATCCTCAATAGAGGAGCAATACCCTCCCATTGATTTGTCTTAGAGGGTCTAACAATGCCCAATGACCAACTATGTTGCAATTTTGATCGTTTTGGGAAGTTTCTCTAGATTGCACTACTGATAAGTATATCCCGACCTCGCTGTCATGCTTTTCATCAACCAGACCAGCTCCCAGAAAATATATACCACAATGAACTCAGCAGATGTATGTCCCATGCCCATGTATTTTGATCATCACAATTCTACGACATATATGCTACCAAGTACTCTTGACACGATTATCGGCATTTGATGGTTGGGAAAGGGGTTTGCATGGAAGTCTCACAACCTCGAGTTACTGACTGCTCGTTTTCTAGTCATCCAATAGTCAAAAGCTACACAACACCGATTATCTTGAAGAGCAACCCAAGGAACCACATCATCATATTATTTATCGCCCCCAATTGACACATGTTCAGTCTCGCAAGATATTCTATGCTATTCAATTATCCTTTTCGGAAAATACTCTCAGAAGATACCAATATGATAGGAATAGTAGTACATGAATACCACTGTAACCCCCCAAATTCACACTCTCAATCAGCTTCTTCACCGCTTGTAAGGAATGCATTGCGTACATCCTCAAACTACAGTAGCTCGCAAATGACGCATGCATACAGCCTTATATCCCAGCTCTCTATGCAGCTCTTTTTCATGGTTTCACAAGTCCAGGCCGCATTTCATGTTTTGCCTTTGTTTGCCTTATAAGGGAATTCTTCCGGACATCCATAAATAGTATCCAACTCGCTTGTTCCCTTGCAAACCGTCTCGGCATTTCAAAACATTCATCCTAAACACCAGGGTATTTGGTCTCTAGGTATGTCCTAAACTTATAAACGGTCGGCGCTTACTGGAATTACTTTATAGAGAAACTTTGCGGCAACGACCAGAACCTAAAGCCTTCGAATGTGCATATACTGCATAAGCTTAAGACCCTTCCTTCGTTATCTTCAAACCTCTCATCTCTGGTCTTTAGCTATTTCAGAAGAAGTAAGCAATTCTTCTAATCAATCTATATATTGGGGGACATCGTTGCTAATCGAGATCTATGCCAGGTTTGACGGAACATGCGCCGAGTCATCTACATAAGCCGATATCATAATTCCACACGCACACATACACGCACACGCATACGCACACCTCGTCGTCGTATATCTCTTTATTGGATGGTTTCACATCTTTCCTCTATTCCATCCAGACCGGACTCGGAAACTTGCGATAGTAATGATATGATATGATACGGAATGTCCGGATATGTCTCACTTACTCAATTCAATACCTGTCTATCTACGAGTCTTTCACTCTTACAACTTAACTTACTTTACTATTCCTAATTTAATAAATCATAAAAACAAAAGCCATCATCAGAATCACTTTCGTAAGAACTTCAAAGGGGCAAAAGCTCTTCGTCGTATATGTATGCCCCGACCGCACCGGCTACTCCTGCTCACTTCCTACTCGTTCTCTCATTTATAGTATCACACAGCGCATCCAAGTCGATTACGTCAATAATATGATATGTACTTCGTTATGATAATGATAATGATTATCAGATATTATTATATATCTTGCTACTCTATACCCTGCAGCTGCTCGTCATATACCTTATCAATCTTGATCTGCGCAATCATAAGTCTAAGGCAGCTCATCGCATCTTATTTGAATTTTACCCCTCATCTCTCATCTCTCATTCTCATTCTTGAATTTAACCCCTCCTCTCAGCCGTTCTTCAGCATTCCCCCCTACCCCCTCACTATGACTACAGCCTCAAAATAACCCCATATTACCCACCCCTCTTCTTCAAACTCTCTCTCTCGGCTCAGCGCAAATAGAACTTCACGCTCTCACATATCTTCTTTCCTTTCATCCTTCCATTCTATCCCATACACCTCTCCATCATTCCTCGCTCACCCAGCATACCATACCATACCATTATCCCAAGTAATCGTACTACATAGATATACGTACATACTCAATAATTAGCCTGCCACATTTACTTACCCATCTAACAACATGATCCCATCTCACAATCCCACAATCCCACCCATCACATCTCAAATTTCAGCTCCCGCCACAAATACCACTTTACTTCATCCTTTCTTCCCCCCTTTCTTTCTTTCTTGTCCCCGTTCTACCAATTACATATTACATACATACATATTACATACCTACCTACCTAGCCAAGCATTCAATTATGAGAAATTAAATACTGATTCGCGGGTTCGCGTTTGATATGTAGATGAGATAAGAATTTATGTTTGGGATCGAGATGCGAATTGAGATTGCGAATATTTATCTGATGTCTAGTTCTATCCCTAGTTCTAGTTCTAATTCGTTTGATGGGATTGATGTATTAAGCTGTTATTACTACTACTGCTGTGGAGTTGGATAGATGAGTTGGATAGATGAATATATATATATATATATGTATATTAGTGAGGTATTTCAATAACTAACAGCGTCTTCTCAAGTGAAATTTGATTCTGGGATTGTTTTGTTTATGCTTGTGAGATAGATTAGATTGTATATTATAGATTATGATTGATGTTGTTTTTTAGGTTGTATTTTGAGTATTGTTTTGTGGTTAGTTGGGATAGATGGATGTAGATGTAGATGTAGATGTAGATGTAGATGTAGATATACAGATATACAGATATATATAGCATTCGATTTGACCCATATTAGTATAATAATATATAACAATCTGAGTATATAAACCCCTATCTATTATATTCTCCTATTCTATTCTTCGAAAACAATATCATCGCAAGGAAGAGAGTCCTTTAGTTCTTATACAAAATCCATCCCATCGCATCCTCATACCCCCTTTTCTTCTTTTTTAGTATATATAAATAGGTTAATTAACCCTCCTGGAACCGAGTTCAAATTCTGCGATTTCATATCATATAATACCATATCATATAATATCAAGGGTCCATCCAGTTTATCTAACCCTCTTTTATTTTGTGTCTGTGGTTGCTGTCTTGTTGTCTGGGGGAGTTTATCTGTGGTGTGGATATGGGGGGAGGAAGGGAGAAGGAGAAGGGGAGAAGAGGAGAGCGGGGGGAGGGGGAGGGGAAGGGGATTGAGTGTATTGATATTCATACTCATATTCACAAGTCTCTATAGTTAGTTAGTAGGTATGTAGGTATGTACATATACTTCCCTATAAAAGAATCAGCGCTATGTCCATGTTCATTCCATATTCTTGGTTCTTTTTGCTATGTACCCTGTATGTTTTTATCTAACTATATACAATTATGTTTACAATAGATAATAAATACTCCTAATATACAAGTTTGAAAGTCGAGCAGATTCGGTTCATGCGATGCTTTTTCCCACTCATCACTTCCCTTCCATCACTTCCCTTCTTATTCCATCCTATCCTTCTACCTCATTTCTCACTCACGAAACTCAAACCAATCTAATCTAAACTCCTTTGCCATATCATCCTCAAACTAAACATTCATCATATCTATATCCATACAAGCCCTAGCTAGAATCCTCACCCTTCAACCCTACCCAACATCCAAGGCCTGAATTAGATAAATAAAGATTTTTCTCCCCAAGATATATATTTACAATACAATGGAGAAGAGAGAAAAGGGATATACATATTCTTCCTTCTTTTCTTATCCACTCATCCCAATAAGACTTTTTCTCATGTCCGGATTCCTGTTATTATTGTTACTGTATGAAATGAATAGATTTCTACATGAGGAAAGTAATAAGTCTCTAGTATGTTTTCTATTGTTTTTCATGCTATTCTATCCTATCTGCGTCGAAGTTTACAAAATCGAGGTTTAAAGTTCGAATATAAAATATAGGATATAGAATATCAAGTATTAGATTTGAGATTTGAGATATCTGGTAATAGATCTAACATACCAAACCAAACAAACTCAGTATAACAAAATTCCTAGATATACTCGCATTAATTACCCCAGCAATTCATCAACCAACTCATCCATTCATCCATACACCGCACTCATTCCTCCCAGATCCGCTTCTCCAAGTCTTCGAGCCTCCGCATCACCCCATATCTTGTTCCCATTTCTGTCTACACATCTCCAAGCCTCAAACCCATTAGGATCATGAAAATAAATATTTTCTTCTCCTTTCCCTCTTTCCCCTTCTCTTCCCGGAGTCCTTCCTCGCTTATTTTATATACACGCATGTATGCATACCATTTTATCCTCAGATTACTCCCCAATCCCAATACCCAATCTCTAATCCCAGTTCCCGAGTATCATATATCGAGTCACGAATTTCCAGCCATTTTGTATCGATATACTCTTCCCTCCTCTCCCCTTTACTTTTCCCTTTCCTTCCCTCTTTCCCCATCTTCCCCTCATCATCTTTTTCTACTCTTTTATACCTACTACTCTTATCTCGCGTACTCTTTTCCCTCTTATCTTCTTCCCTTTTATCTCCTAATCTCAAATACCTGACTGACTAACATCTTCTCTTCTTTTCTCAAATTTGAATCTTAACTTTCCTTCTTCTTCTCCTTTCCCTTTCTTCCGCGCTCCTCCCTTCTCGCTTCATTCCCACATCCATTCCCCTTCCCTTATCTTACCATACTCCAACCAAAAAACACCACTCATACACATACACATACACATATACATAATCCCCACCAACCAACCAACCAACCAAACACTCCCAATAATCCAAACCACAAATCTTGAACTGATATAATCCATCATCTTATCTTACATCTTGTCATCCCTGCTGAGTCCTTCCTTCATTTTTTTCTCGCTTGGTCTTCTCATTTCCCCTATTTCTGACTCTCAATGACTATAATGACCATACTGAACACATCAACCACAACATCAAAAACAAAAACAAAAACAAAAACTGAGTAAAAAAATAAAGGATAATAAAATCCACTATCTAGATTCGTCACCTCACCCCATACCCCATCTTATAATCTTCCCCATCATAATCTTCCCATTCTTTCATCAAATGCAATCACAATTTCAATCACAATACAATACAATACAACACGATACATAAGATCAGACGAACACATGAGATGAGCACACACATACACACACACAAAAATGAAGATACCCTTAAGCTTTAACCTTATCTTTAACTTTTACTTTGAATTCAATTTTAGTTTTTATTATCCCCTCTCCTCTTCCACTCTCCCTCCCTCCCTCCGTCCATCCCATCAACTCCTTTAAAATTACAATATAAACCACCTTATACACATCCATTCATCCATCCATCCATCATTCGACCATTCAATTCCCCTCCCCCTCCCTCCCTCCCAATCCACACATAAAACCAGACCCCCACCCACCGCACCCAACCCAACAAAACCATACCAAACCGCAGAACAAAAGCTCCAAACTCCCCTCAATCAATATAAAGCGAGCGAGCAAGTCCCACTCCCGCCCAGTATCTCATCCCTCATCACTTCCCCAAGAACGCAGTACAATACAACTCTCCCTTCCACCCGCATCCCCATCAACGACCAAAAGCAAAATCGAACACCCTAAATAGTATTGTGTAGCGAATTTGTAAAATCAAAGTTTTCATTTGAATCCACGTCGAAATCAAGAAAAAAAAGGGAATCGCATATTCCCTCCCTCAACCCCTTAACACCATCCATGCATCCATCCCCTTAAACCATACAATTGGTAGTATCCTCGGACCACAAAAGAAAACTCATGCTCATATACGAGCAAATGCGAGAGCACCTCCATAACCCCTTAATAGCGATCTCTTCCCTGATCCTCCGGCTCATGACTATAAGTACACGCTGCGCCCTTGGCACACTTTCCCTCGCCCCAAAATTTACACGGTTGCTTTTTCCCTTTGTACTGTCCATTTTCATCTAGCGGTTCCCATTTCGAGTCCTTCTTCCAATCTTTGCCCGGTTTACGCCACTTATCATTATAATTGTTTTTACCTCCTCTCGAATCCCGATTTTCATCACTTTGATGACCGGGCCACCTTGATGAAGAGTCGGTAGGAAGGGAAGGGGCATAGCCTTGGAGGGCAGGATTATTGGACCAGGCGCTGAAGTCGAATTGTTGGGGTGTTGTTGATGGTGGAGTATCAGTGTTCGTGTTGTTATTTCCAGTCAAACTCGCTAGGTATTGCTGAACTTGTTGATTGACGTCAGGAACAGCCACTTGATAATTCATAACCGGTTGATTCATTTGTGGTTGGTAATTTTGCATTTGAGGAACGGGCATTGGAGGGACCATTGGAGGCGCGGGTGGAGCTTGAGGTGCTTGCATCTGAGCAAGTAATCTCTCTTCCGCAGCGTTAGGATGATCCTTATTATAACCATCCCACCAATCCTTCTTTTGAGCTTCGTTCATCCACTCAGGTGGCTCGATAGCTGGATATGGCTTGCCCTTCAAGGTTGCGACGATGCGTTGTAAATTCTCCCATGCTACGTCCATTGCGGTGTTGGATTGTGGTGCTCCAGCAAGTTGTTGTAATGCAGGCATACCATTATTTGAAGATGAAGCATTTTGTGTGAAACCGCGAGCTTGATTATCTAGCAGTTCTTTGTACTTTCTTTCTTCAAGACGACTGATCGCAAGGGTTCTTGCATATTCTGGACCATACTGATGAATATCTTGAAGTCTTTGGATCAACCAAGGAGCATTTGGATACTTCAATTGCTTTACCGTACCAGTAGCGACGTCATTTGCAGAAGATGGTTCTTTTGCAGAAGGTGGAATTTCTGAAGGATCATTGTAGATGACAAGTAACTCATTGGCCTCTCGTCGCTCTTGTGCCTGCTGCTCCGGAGTAACAAACTTAACATTTCCGCCTCTAGTAATATAACTTGGACCATATGTAGTATTTTTATCCAGGTTGGAAAGATCGACTTCAACCAAATTGGGATACGGTCGATCCTCGTTCATACCAGACATAACCTCATCATCGTCCTCATCTGTAGCCTGGACACGTTGTTTATGCATCATACCCTCGGAATGATTGTTGCGTGCATCTCTCAACATGCCATCTTGTCGTCCCTCATCTTCTGCCACCTCATGTTTGAACAAACGAATCTGCTCAAGTTCATCATCTGGTTTGAATTTGACTCTGAGATGTCTTCGGCTTTCTTTTCGCTCACGGCGCTTCTTTTCCTCGGGAGTTTCTGGAGGTCCAGCTGCCGGCAAAGCCTTCTTTGGTGGCTCGGGTGGTTTCTCGATGCTGGCCAAGATATCACCTAATCTGGATGACATTGGTGGTGGTGGTGGTGGTGGTGGTGGTGGAGATGGTTCCTTCTTCTTAGGTGGTGCAACCTTTGGAGCAGGCTTAGGAGTTGGCTTGGAGGAAATGCCAAGAAGATTGACATTGGATCTTTTAGGTATCGGAGGCAACTTCGCTGTCGAGGTAGGAGTGCCAGAAACATCAGTAGCAAACTTCTTATTTGGTTTGCCGTTACTACCATCTCCTTCATGTGGTCTTTTGGACGAATTTGGATTGGGTGCTGTGGGCTTTATGGTTTCAGTGGCTCGAGATTTACTCTGTTCTATCTTTTCAAGCCTCTTCTTAGTATCTTCAGCACTAGGCAATGTCTGATCTATTATAGAAGCTCTCCCCTTTGCATCGATTGTGTTCTCCATAATAACTTTAATGTAATTTTTAATCTCTTCATTCCCCTTCTTATTCCAACGCTTTGCGAGAGCGTCAAATTTACTCTTCTTAAGCAAGTCTTCTGTGAGTGTTTGAAATTTGGCAAGCAGAGCGAATACAGCCCGTGGAAGTTTCCCCAGATAATCTTCTGTTTTTGTACATTCAATGAGTGTGGCTGTCAGACCACTGACTAACTTTTGGTGACCACCAAGATTTTCGACAATTTGATCATAGCCGAGCTTAATCGCTGCCTCAATTGTTTGATACAGAGCTTCGGATAGTTCGGAACGGAGTGACTTAAGTTCTTGTAATTGTCTCTCGGGAGCTTTTGATGTGATCGCTTCTTGTATTTTTGCCGTAGCGTCCTTGATTTTGGTTCGAAGCGCGATGAAAGTATTGGCATAATCGTTCATAGCACTTGTAATAGCAGCGGCACTTGGACTAGAATTGGGATCCTTCCAGACAATTCCTATTGCATCCCATCTGGCAGCATTGGGAATATCACTGGGACGCGTGAGCTCACGCACCTATATTTATTAACCATTAGTATTCATTTCAGTAAGGTGTGTGAGACATCAACCATGCGTTTCCAGATCAACAACGTCAAAACATGTACGCGAACAGGCTAACATGACTGCCTTGTGATATAATTGAAGCAATCACACAGAACGCGTAAACACCTTATTATGGAATAGTAACAGCAAATTGCATGTCATACACATAATAGAGATCAATCACATTCAGGAATCGTTGGGAAGGAGAATGTGTACTTACGGTACTAATATCTACTGGGGCCGGCATATCTTCTTCCTCTTCATCTTCATAATCAGATTCTTCTTCCGAACTCGTTTCTTCTTCTGAAGTGCTTGATTCTATGGGCGTTGAAGACTTAGTTGGCGTATTTGTACCATCAGAACGTACGTTAGAATCTTTATCAAAAGCAGATCTACCAGTTCCTTTATAAGTGCTAACGTGTGTTTTCTTCTGCTTTGGCGCGCGAATTTTTTGTGAGATTTTTGCTGGCGTTGTTGAAATTTCTAACCGAGATATTAATATTAAGGTAAACAAAGACCTCCAATCAACTTACTTGATTTATTCAATCCCACTACTAGTTCTCTTCCGCTTCTGGATTTCCTTGGATGAAACTTTGGAATGGTGTCTATTCAAAAGATGTTAATAAATTTTATGTACGGGAGAAAGAGACTTCGAATGTACTGACTTTTGAGTGCAGGAGGAACTTGTATGGGCGTATCTTCCCATGCAAGAAATGGAGCATATGAGAACCTAGGTCTTGAAGACGTGTTGTTCGCAAAAAGATCTGGATGAGTAACTCGGAGTGGGTTTGGGGCCGGAGCAATGGGTTGATATTCGGGCATTTCTCGTTGGCGAGAAGCGGCAACAGCAGTTGCCGCGGCAGGATATTGCTCTGCAATTGGAACATGTTGCTTCACCTCCTCCTTTTGGCCAAGATCTGTAGGGATTGAAGGATACCGCACGGTATTGTTGGATGAAATCTGGTCCATCTTTTGTGGTACGATACCATTCTGAGGTGTGTTAAAGAAATGACCATCATTACTTTGTGTCCTTTGGCCATAGTTATAATTAGGTTTACTACCAATTCCGTTATTTGATCTTTGAAAAGCAGCTGATGCAATCCCACTGTTCATTTGCTGTTGAGCCAACAGACTGTATTGGAGTGTTTGAGGAGAAATTGTGGGATGTTGAGTAGTATTCTGTTGATACGGAAAAGAACTTGGAGCTCCATGGTATGAGTTTGATTCTTGCATGGAAGGATCGAGAGTATAAGAGGCAGGAGTGAACATATCTGATGATCTAGCATGTTGGTACTGCGCAGCAGCATATGCAGGATTGTTCGAGTACGACAGGGTATTATACGTGGGTTGCTGATGAGATTGATGAGAAAGATCATACTGTCCATAAGGTTGAATGTTCGAATATCTTGCATATGGATCTGGTTGCGTGTGCTGCTGCTGTTGAGGCTGTGGCTGGGATTGAGATTGTTGCTGTTGGTATGCATATTGATCTGCAGCAATTGGCCAAACAGAACCATTATTCAACAACCCATCAAAATCAACATCATCTGGTATATAACCATGATTATCACCGTCCATCTTGAACCGTGGAACCAAGAAGTGGTCACGTGAGCGACCGAAGGATAGAGTTAGAGGAGTGGCTCGGTAAGATACACTCCAATGCGGGTGTGTTTGAAAAGATGGCGTGGTGTGTCTGGAAAGGTGATAAGGCGGGAAGTAAAATGAATCGTCTAATCGATTTATGGTAAAGTGGATGGATGATTTGGTATGGTTTGATTGGTAAGCTAAACGAAGAAGAACATGAATTAGCTAACAAGTAATTTTTTTGATTAAGCAGCACCCCGATGAAAGAATGAAATCTTGATAGCTGGGCGTAACGTGTGTGTGTGTGTTGATTTGAAAAATGTGATCGTAAAGAAAGTAAATAAAAGATGAATTTTTGGTGAGCAAGGAAAATCGACATGTGTGTATGTGTGTATGTGTGTATGCAAAAGCCACAGACGACGATGCTTGCAACTCTCTGGTAATATGTGATAATCCGTTGAAGGAATTCTCTAGGAAGATAGTAGTAATTGAAGATGTGTGATGGATGAATGACCAAGAGAAAAGATTGATTGCTTCCGAAAACACGCTCTCTCTCACTCACTCACTCAATCATCACAGCTTCTAGTGTAGATGAAGAGTGGTAGATGAAGTATGAATTGACCCATTATCACACCTAACTTCCAGGCCAGTATCAAAATGTGTGATGTTCCCATGAAAGTACAGTACTCTTTTTATCAAGTACATTCCGCAGTACAATCACACACTTTTCTCTTTCTTTCTAATAAACGCCAGAAGCCAGATGGCCAAGAAATACTATCGGTAAGAAGAAGTACAACAGCGGCAGCACAGTACAATATCGTCCAGTGAAGCCAGGTCCTAGATATATTAAGTATACCCCTCTCGGCAGCAATGATATAGATCGAGATCTTCATATTGAAATCATCTCTTTTCTTTTCACTGTGCTATACGATATGGGCAACTTATAATATCTTCACCTTGCACGTTGATATGCAATCCCTTCCGACCTCTATATGCAAATGCAAAAGCATGAAAGCTTTATGTCTATGCAGATTGAGGATTCTTCGGGGTGGCAATACAATTTCTGGGTAGGGGAAGGGGGAAAAGTGTAGTTGTAGATAATTTTGCCAGCTTCAATGGCATGGCGTATCAAGATTTGGTTGTGTTGTGTATTCAAAGTGTTACCATACCCTTTTTTTTGGTAGTTCTTGCCTGCCTGCTATGCCCTCTTAGATCTTCCCGTTTTTTCTTTTTTTTTTCTTTCTCTAAAGTTATACACTCTTATGAGTGAACCAGCAGCCTCTTTTCTTTTTTTCAAATCCGGTCACTTTTTGTTCAATAATTAATTTGTACGATCATGAGTTCTGATTAGAAGCAACGTCGCGTCCATGTAATAACCATCAAAGAGAATGTGTAATGGGGCAGTTGATGGATAAAATTTAGGGGGGAAGGGAGTTTTGAAGTGTTCTGTTGATGAAGAATTGGGTGAAGGTGATGAAGTTGATTGAAGGCGATGAAGTTGATTGAAGTTGATGAAAGTCGATAGATAGATGGTGTTTTTGGTTGTTTCGTTGTTTTGTTGTCAATTAAATTAAGGAACAAGAGGATTGAAGGAACGGATTGAGATTTGAGATTTGAGAAAAAGGTCCTTCCCAGCTTCTTTTACTTTTCCTTTTTTATTTTCGCCTGCAGAATCGTTTCCGCCGTACAAAAAAAGAATGCCCATACGCTAAAACCATTCTTATCAGTTTAGATTCACATTATTGGATACAATTCACCATGAAAGTTGATTGATACCAGCCAATTCACACGGGAAACCTAAACTTGGAGGATAAGCAATCTATCACAAATTCGCAAATGTGTCCTTGAGTATAAGGCAAATGATGATTTTATACCTTTGTTGAACTTCATCTAATACTTTAATTATTGCGCATCTTAATATTACATGATATATTCTAGGCAGTTTGGCTGAATTACAGCCTCTTAAATCAAGAACAAACATGACAACTTCACATAACTCACTCCGGGATCGTCAGATCAGTATGTAAATCACATCGCCCAATGTTCCAGCTCCTCAGCATCCTTAAATACTAACCATCTCTCTATAGGATCAATTGAGCGCATGCTAAATTTGAATCATGATTCTCCCGAATCTGCGAGTGCCCACGATCAAACATCACACGCTGGAATTGCGGTTCCATCAGTACCCATTCTAAATGAGGATGGGGAACCAATATGGAAGGTCTTGGTCTTTGATGATTTAGGACGAGATGTTATAAGTAGTGTACTGCGAGTTAGCGACTTGAGAGCTTGGGGAGTTACAATGCATATGTATGTTGATGTGCGGGGAAGCAAGAGCTTCAATGTTAATGTTTATCTAAATGTACTGATGAAGTCAGGCACATTACAGCAAATCGTCACCCTATTCCCGATGTTCCAGTATTATATTTGGTTGAACCTACGGAAGCCAACTTAAAAGGCATCACCAGTGATCTCTCCAAAGGACTCTATTCCCCTGCCTACATCAACTTTCTCTCCTCGATACCCCGCGCACTACTAGAAGACTTCGCGAAACAAACCGTGGAAGCTGGAACATCAGAGAATATTGCACAATTTTATGATCAATACCTGAATTTTATTGTGGGAGAGCCGGACCTCTTTAGTCTTGGGATGAGAAAACACAATACATATTGGGCATTGAACAGCGCAAAGACAAAGGATGAGGAATTGGATAACGTGGTTGATAGGATTGTCAGTGGACTTTTCAGTGTGATGGTGACAATGGGTAAGATCTTTGATATTTGTGTATTGGCGCTCAACTAATAATTTACAGGCGTTATGCCAATCATTAGATGTCCTCCTGGCGCAGCAGCAGAAATGATCTCTGCTAAACTCGATCGAAAATTGAGAGACCACGTCCTAAATTCAAAAGACAATCTGTTCTCCGGTCCCGCCAATCGTCAATCTACCATTGCGCCCTCCGCTCGACCTGTTCTTATTATACTTGACCGAAATGTGGATTTAATCCCTATGCTGTCGCATTCCTGGACGTATCAATCACTTGTACATGATGTTCTCAAAATGAAGTTAAATCGGATTACTGTCGAGACACCAATAGATGAGGAGAATCCTGCAAAGGGTACAACTAAGAAGGCCTACGATTTGAATGCAAATGATTTTTTCTGGGCGAAAAATTCCGCTGTGCCATTTCCACAAGTAGCGGAGGATATCGATGCCGAATTAATGCGATACAAGGTCGATGCCAATGATATAACAAAGAAGACAGGAGCTTCTTCCATAGAAGATCTCCAAAATGATACGAGTGCTTCAGCACAACATCTGAAGGCTGCCATTACCTTACTTCCCGAATTGAGAGAACGAAAAGCTGTGCTAGATATGCATATGAATATATTAGCTGGACTTTTGACGGGCATAAAGGTCCGACAATTGGACAACTTCTACCAGATGGAGGAAAATATCATGAAGCAAACAAAAGCACAAATGCTTGAGGTTATCAACGATGCAGATAAAGGCAAAGAACCAACAGATAAATTGAGATTATTCATCATATGGTACTTGAGTACCGAACAAGAAATCACGAGAGCAGAGATGGACAAATTTGAAGAGTCATTAAAGACTGCCGGTGCTGATACTACATCTCTAGCATATGTCAAACAGTAAGTTTTTACTCTTGTTTGTTTAGTTGATGCGACTAACAATTGCTTTAGAGTTCGCACCACAACCCGCATGACAATGCTCACTACAGCTCCTACCCCTGCTTCTCAACCACCAAGCACATCCGGCGATCTATTCCGTGGTCTCTCTTCCATTTCCTCTCGCCTAACCACATCCCTTAAAGAAACTGGTATCACTACCAACTTCGATAATTTAATATCCGGAGTAAAGAATTTCCTTCCCGCAAACCGTGATCTTACTGTTACAAAAATCACCGAATCAATCATGGATCCCCAATCAGCTTCCAGTTCCGCAATAGCAAAAACAGAAGATTATCTTTATTTTGATCCTAGATCTGCGAATGCACGAGGTACCGTACCTCCAGCAAGTGCGAGTAGAAGAAATGAAATGCCAGGGGGTCTACAAGGACCGGGTATTACACCAAGTTTTGGTATGCGCAGACAAGGGTTTAGTGAGGCGATCGTTTTTACAGTTGGTGGGGGTAGTATGGATGAATATGGAAATTTACAGGAGTGGACGAGGAGAGTTAATAAGGAGGGTGGAGGTGGCATGGGGAAGAGAAGAGTGGTTTATGGGAGTACGGAATTGGTTAATGCGGAGGAGTTTTTGAGCGGGGAGTTGGGAATGTTAGGTGCTGAATGTTTGTAGATGAGATGAATCTATCGACGTGATATGTTGGTGCATGGAGAAAATATCACAGTTGGAGGTGTGGAAATGGTGGAGGGCAGGAAGAGAGTAGACATGGCTGTTTAGCGAAGTGTTTGAACTTTTGAATGGAATATGTGTTGTTTCCATCATGATTGATTTCAAGTTTTTGTTCATACAATCATCACTTCTCCCTCTTCACTTCCAACAAATCATAACATCTCCCTTTTCTCTTCTCTTCTCTTCTCTTCTCTCTTCCATCACAAGGATTTAGAGATTTAGAAATCAAGAATTACAATATATCGGTTTTGTTTATACTATCCGATACATATATCTACCCAAGCTTGTAAAAAAAACAGGAGATCTTCTCTGGGCCTTAAATGTGTATTTGTGTTATATTGCGTACCATCATCATAAATAACCCCACGAGATAAGCTTCTGAAATTTACCACCGGTAGCCGTTGACACAAGAAATTTTGTATTTTGCTATCCAATCACTCCTTTCGTTCTTCTTTACCATTTCACTCCATTCATCCCTGGATTCCCAGTCCCTACAAATCCATCAATACCTCCCATTTACCAACTTCAACAAAGTTGGGAAATCCGGAGTTCCTAATCCAGTCACTGGATCCCATCCCTTGGTGGCATTCCAACTAGCATATGGCACGAACGGTGTTGGTAATCCGGAGTATATATCAGTTCCCGTGCATCCTGTGCTACCTCCATGAACGATATCGGTAAGACCTTTTTTGCCGATTGAGTAGAGCCATGGGTTGAGGAAACCGAGGGGTTTGCGACCTGCGTTTAGACGGACATTGTTGAGGAGGGAGATTATACCTGCGAAGGCTGGGGAGGAGGCACTAATGGGAAGGGGGGTGTTAGTTGTGTTGTGGATGAAAGGGGAGGAATGGGAGAAGGAAGGAAGGAGAAGATGTTAGGCTGAGACGAAAAATGAGAGAAAGTGGCTTACCTAGTTCCAGAAAGTAGTTGATCTGCTGCAACTCCAGTAATTGGATCAACATCCCTAGAAAAAAAGGGTTAGTACGACACGACACCTCAAAAGCCACTTCATATAGGAAAAAATACTAACACAACATGAAACCTAACACCTTGGGCTGCCACATCCGGGAATCCACGACCATTAGGATTGTAAAGACCCTTCCATCTAGAACCCAAAATCTTCAGGTATCCCTTAACAGCATCATCTTGATATGAAGGACGAGGCCATCGATCACTAAATCCACCCGAGGAGAAAGAAACTGCAGCTTCTGGTTCGACATATCGAGTTGCTCCTACTGAAGTAACATAAGGACAAGCTGCTGGGAAAATAGGCAAGAATCGTGTTGTGTTTTTTCCATCATTAGTCTGGCAAGCTGATCCAACACCAGTATCTCCAGAAGAAAATAGAATAGATACACCTCTTAAACCTAATTGTCCGAACATCTTACAGACGGTCTTAGAATAAGCTTCTGGAACGGATTGTTCATCTTCTCCGTATGAGGTTGTGATTGTTTGAGGTAATTGGCTATTTGGGAGACTCAACATATAGTTGAGATAGTCCAAATATGGTTCATTTTGATTGTCTTCTAGTGATGGTTGATCGAGATCCGGAATGAGACCTCCGAGACCGCCAGTACTGTAATAGGTGATATTGGTATCAAACCCCATGGCGGCAACATATTGAATGTCTAGATTCGCTTCTCCATCATTGTTTGTTGAGTTTTGTGTATCTAAACCTCCATTAATGAGAGCATAGGAGAAGTTTTGGCTAAGAGCATATGGAGCATATTTCTCCAAGAAAGCTTCTAGACCATCATATTTTGCCCATTGGCCAAGATATCCAGCAACTCCTAGACGTGACTCGGGGTTTGCCTTAGCAGTGTAGTTGCCGATGTTGTAAAGATCCCGAAGACATTGAGGAGTAATTGTAACATTGCAGGCAGTAGTATTGAGTGTTGGCAAAGCAAGAGCACCAAAATCCTCACGGAAGATTTGGCTGCGTTGAGCTCTAATTTGACCAAACCTGGTTGTAGGTTGAATCATGGTAACGTGACTTGAGATTTCTTTGGGAATGGAATATCCCAGTGTTCGAATCTGTTTATGCTGCTTCTTATCTTGATGTGCGTAGTAATGGAAAGTAGTGTTCAACATATCTTCCGCTTGCTTGATTGAAGTACGAAAGTTGATCCATTCTCCATCATTGTGAATGTTTGATTCAGAGATACCAGATTTCTCCAGCCATGATAAAACAGCTTGAGTAGATTGATCGGCTGGCTTGATGAATCGTTTAAGCTCTTCACGCTCAAGATGTTGACCATATTCACTATGATCAGGAGATGAAACAGCATAAAGCTTCTGCTCGAAAACCTCGTGATCTGGTTGCTCCAAAGCGATTCGAAGCTTGATCGTCTTGAATGGACGAGGTTTCTCGAGTTGAGCCCAACCTTGTGGGATTTCACGAAGCGATTCCAAGAGGTCCATAGAGGACTCACATGCAGCAAAGCTACATATTGCCAAACTAGAAACTACACGAGAGAACTTCATCTTGATCTTTAAAAGTTAATGTGTTAGTAATATTGAAATCGGCTTGTGGTAATGGAACTCAACTCACGAAATTGAGCCAGAGAGAGGACTGTGAAGGTCTATCAACAAGAACCACGAGGAAAATCAGAGGTGGCGAAGTTGAAGTTGATGAAAAGAGCTGATCAAGGCGATAGGAATGGGCCGGTTCTTGTAGTCGGATACACTCTATTGATTCCCTTCGCGTTCGGCTTAACAGAAGAGGGGTACAAATTAACCAAAATTGTTATCTCATTCACCTAATGTAAGCCAAGAATGATGTGAATTATATGTTACCAAAGAGGCAGGTGCTATCGGCCGAATCTCTTAGTCAAATGGTGCCATACGTCGTCCTCAAAGATTTAATTCAGTCTATGGAAGTTAAGAATCATTAAATTCCATATCATTATACTCTAGCATTGAAAGCTGTGCTTTAGCAAACAATCGTCGTCGTGTTATCTCTCTCGAGAACATAGAATGAGATAGACATAGCATAGACATAAGACGTAAACATATATTGTCGTTCCTGATCTGATTTATCAAGGCATTACTTGATCTCAGCTTGAAATTTGGCTTGGCCTGCATTTCGACATGGTTTTGGATATACACTTGCACTCATGTCCTGCATTCCACTCGAAATGTAATCGATATGAAGTTGTACGACTTCATCACCATCCGGATTCGGATGATATCCCGCCTTGCCCCAACAGTGAACGATGCATAGCGCCTTGGAATTTGCACACAAACCCTTGAACATATGCAGGTATCCCACCGTTGTGATTGGATATTCTATTTATCAGCCTTGGCTATGATTCTGAATATATTTGATTGATAGATACCATTGATTGGCTTTTCATCCTACTCCTGCATTTGCAGTAAATGTAGTAAAATATGCGGGGGATGGATGAATGAATGGTCGGCTTAACGATCAATTTAGAGAGGTATTATTTGATAATGAAATTGATTTGTTGAAAAGATGGGGATGTGGTGGTGGAAATTGGTTAGAAATGAAGGAGTGACAATCGAAACAAGAGATACATATCGGCATCGGAAAATCCGTGTCGGGTCCCAACGGTCGGGTGGCTGCAGAACATCAAATTCACAACAGGTGATCGAATCAAATTCTTCTTCGAATACAAGCTATCCATCCATCATCCATTTGAATACTCTATATCCAACAAAACAACATCGAGAAGTACAATTTGAGAAAGCTCAATACTTTATTAAAAATGTCAACAGAAACAATTTCCGTCTTGTTTGTCTGCTTAGGAAATATTTGTCGTTCAACAATGGCCGAGGGAATTTTCAGGTCCATGGTTTCCCACGGTCCATACGCATCCGTGATATCCAATGTCGATTCTTGTGGTACGTATCTTCATTCTGGTTAAATATTTCCTTTATATAATTTGATCTTAATCTTTGAATGTAGGAACTGCAGCCTATCATACCGGATCTCCCCCAGATTCTCGTACTATGGCAACGCTTAGGGAGAATGGGATTTGTGATTATAAGCACAAGGCTAGAAAGGTACAGTAGCTCTATCTGAGACCATTCCGCTGCTGCTGCTTGAACTTGGTTTATTGATATCTCTCTAGGTTTCTATCAATGATTTCAAAAACTTTGATTATATCTTTGCTATGGATAGTGATAATCTTGAAGATCTGCTCTCCTTAAAAAAGAGGACCGAGGGTAAAGCAAAGGTTATGTTATTTGGAGAGTATGCTGGAGGATCTAACCCCGAGGAAGTGGATGATCCTTACTATGGTGGAAATGATGGATTTACGGCTGCTTATGAACAGTGTACGAGGTTTTCGAAGAATTTCTTGAAGACGACTTTCCCGGATGTTGAGAAATGAAGGGAGGTTTGATATGACGATGCCATGTATATATTGATAGAAGGAGAGAGATCACCATTCTATGAATCCCCATCAAGTAGGTCTTTACTGGAATCCATTTATTTGTGGTGGGTGCGATTTGACTTTTTAAGAAGCTTTTTACTATCGTGATGATATGCATGGGAAAGCCTTCTTAAGCTTGCCATGATGATTTTTATGTCAATGTCAAAATGTATGTAAGTTAACCTTAAGTATATTTTCTATGAAAACATGGGGTCAAGTGTATGGGCAATGTAGATCTTGTTAATAAAAGAAAAGCTTCAGAGATGAATGGCCATCGATCATCGGAAATTAAAAAGTTCAAAGTTCAAACTTCCAAGCATACAAAGTAGAGACGATTCAACATTTTCATGTAAATGACACTCACTGACCATGCACATAAAGGTTGGCATCTACCAAAATGCACTGCCAACCTTCACCAGCTGAAAGAAAACTGCATACGCGTTACCTTGATTCGTACTTACAATCAATGGTTCAAAGCACTTGCAGATGGGTGAAATACGGTACTGAAGTGAAAGAATCGCATTTGTACAGCCACTATTATCCGAGAACGAACTTGAGCAATCCGAGATTTCCTCGGTAAGTCTTATATACAGTAGAACCTGGTTATACCGATCATAAAAAATCGACCCATGAATATCGGTATATTCAGGTATACACGTGACTAATTTAGCTCTACATGTGATCGATTCAGTATAGCCGTGACAACTTAAGTGTTACATTTCCCCACGTAGTCTTTAAATTTTTTAAAATAGTCATGTGAGATTTCGGATTTTGCCAGACAATTTTACCACCAAAATAAACCTTATTATACCGATATTATAGGCTAAAAGTTTATTGGTATACAGTATATAGAGGAATATCGGTATAATCACCCAAAATTCGACGAATTCATCCAAAAAAATGAGTATATCAAGGATATCGGTATATCCAATATCGGTATAACCAGGTTCCACTGTATACTATATACTCGTATATATGTGATATATTACCAAAGCGAAGTTTGAGTACCAGTATAAATATAAAGAATGAATGCGAGGTCCGAAAATGGGTAAACTCAATTGATGTCATTGAAATCTTAACCTTAATGCGTATACGGTACGATACGATAGGTGCTTGAACATTTTTTATACAGAGTACCTCTACACCGTACCCTACCTGATGTACTCAGCCTCAAACATAGGCTTGGAAAGATGTTATCAGAAGGAGGGAAAAAAGCACCCAGTCCGAGGGCTCTCACACACATGGATCTTTTGAAGTACTGATGGTGACACCTCTTGCATAGCCATATCGTAGCCGCATCTATGATGATGAGTGCAAAAAAGGGCTATGTATGAAATGAAAATGATGGTTGATTGGTTGAAAGGAGAATTGTATTCTTGCTGTGGTACGGTAATTACCTAGCCCATGTGCACGTTGGATGGTTGAATGAATGCATTTGTTCTTAGTGAGGTCTGAGGTTTCTATTTTGAGATGCTTTTTTTAATTCTTGGAGGAGAGACGTGTTATCCCTAATATGTATGTACGTATGTATGTGTGTATGTGTGTAGTAATAAGGTAGTATAGCGCTTCATTTGCTAATGATTTGATAAAGACATAGAGATCCTTATAAGCCACTAGGAATCCGAGGCTTTTTAATAATATATATATATATATACCGCTTTTAGTAATATAGGATGTGTGTAATTTGTTTAACTAACTACAGTATACATAATAGTACTTTCAAGGTTATTTACATTTATATACGTAATCTTACTTAATCTCACCCAGCGTCATTTCTTAGATATCAGTATCAGTATCTGATATTTTGAAACTTGGAACTATGTATCACTAATAATATGGAGTAAAAGGTGACTATGTAAGTTACATGATAATCACGTCCATATACACATCGTAAAGATCTTACTTCCAACACACAGAACAGGTACAAGGAACTTTCAAGGATTGCCTTGGCAACCATCTTTTAAACATCCACTTTGTTTACAATCCCTACCAATTTTCTAACATCCTTTTTAATGCGCGGCCCTCTTCAAGCTGAAACCACCTCGCACAAGCAGTCTTTCCATCTTACTCGCACCAATCTAAGCAAGAAAATTGTCATTGTTTCTTGATTCTGCCTTCTGTGCTTCTTCCCATTTCCGAGACTCTTCGTGCATAAGGAAGGAAAGAATAGGCTGAAAAGAGGTCATTCTAACCTTACGCATCAACATAATCATCACACAACCTTGTACATCTTTTACTCAGAGGTTTGACGGCAGGACATTCCCAACTGAGTCTGATCCTGAGCCCGTCGCAAGGAACTTCAATTCGCTCCCACGCAATCCCATTCTCCCCACAGATCTCATCACAAATAGGACGGTTTAATCTGATACAACGATACCATGTCATATAATCGATTAGGTATGTCCTCCTATCTAATTTCGCACATCTATTTTCTACCTTCCCATCACACAGTCTCCAATTCTCGCGTGGTGATAGCAGTGAATGAATCTCCAAGTTTGATTCAAGTCCTATTGTTGTCTTGAAGACCATTCACGTCGGCCAGTGTATCCAGTTTTGCGACGCATGACAACCAACACGAAAGGCACAATCAAGTTGAACTGTACTGCCCAAGAAGGATTCCTTGATGGAATACTGAATCACTTCACACATTCAATTCACCTCCTGCTAGGACAGAAACATCAACTCTTCTTGTGGAGAGACTATTTACAAATACACAATTTTGTGTGTTTACAACAAGCCTTTCTAATACTCAACTTACATAGATCCGACCGGCCAAGGTCAAGACGATTATTACGATATGGACAATAGACATCAATCGCCGCACCGTCAAGGGTACCAACTAGAAGATGGGCCATATGGAAGACCACCTACTGGTTCACCCGGACCTGGAATGCACAATCTCGAGATGCCTATGGGTCCTGGAGCACACAGACTTGGAACACCAAGTGATCAATTACAGGCTCAACCATCTGTAAGTCCATATTCTGATATACCTTATGCCTATAGAAAGATATGATTCTAACTGATATGTGTTGTGCAGTATTCCGTCGAGCATATAGATCAAACTCAATACCATCAGCGCATGCCCCTCAACCCCAGTCAAAGCTACGACTCGGGATATTCTTTAGATCCTAATGCACATCACGATGCTTACTACCAACCTCCATACCAACCCTCTCCTCATGAAGAAGTCCCTTTACCAGCTTACCGCCAAAGGCAAGACCCCTACGGCTACAATGATGATGATGATGACCATGAACCAATTCTACAATCGCATGATCCTTATGGGCCAGATCCGCATTCAGCTAGTGGTTATGACGGGGCTGGACAATCTCCATCTGCGACACCTGTACCTGTGTTGAGAAGATACAAGACGGTGAAGGAAGTTCAACTATTCAACGGAAACCTCGTACTTGATTGTCCGATTCCTCCTAAGCTTCTAAATCAAGTCAATCATGCACCACCACCGGAGAGAGATGAGTTCACGCATATGAGATACTCTGCCGCAACATGCGATCCCAGCGAATTTGTCGAGGAGCGCTTTACATTGCGACAAAAACTCTTTGCAAAGCCTCGGCATACTGAACTATTCATCGTTGTTACTATGTACAATGAAGACGATGTATTGTTTGCTAGAACAATGCACGGAGTATTCAAGAATATTGAATTTATGTGCACTCGCACAGAGAGTAAAACATGGGGAAAGGATGCGTGGAAGAAGATCGTCGTGTGTGTGGTCAGTGATGGACGTGCCAAGATCAATCCAAGAACAAGAGCTGTATTGGCTGGTTTGGGAGTTTATCAGGATGGAATTGCGAAGCAACAAGTTAATGGCAAGGATGTGACAGCACATATTTACGAATATACGACTCAAGTCGGAATTTCTTTGAGAAGAGATATCGTTACGCTCACACCGAAACAGCAACCCGTTCAATTACTTTTCTGTCTGAAGGAAAAAAATCAGAAAAAGATCAACTCACACAGATGGTTCTTCCAAGCCTTTGGTAGGGTACTTGATCCTAACATTTGTGTACTCATCGATGCTGGTACCAAGCCAGGAAAGGATTCAATCTATCATTTATGGAAAGCTTTCGATTTGGAACCTACCTGTGCAGGAGCTTGTGGTGAGATCAAAGCAATGTTGGGTCCGCGAGGAAAGAATTTGTTTAATCCATTGGTTGCTACCCAGAACTTCGAGTACAAGATGAGTAATATTCTGGACAAACCCCTTGAATCGGCCTTTGGATTCATTTCGGTGTTGCCGGGTGCTTTCTCTGCATATCGATATGTTGCTTTACAAAACGACAAAACCGGAAATGGACCACTGGAGAAGTACTTTGCGGGAGAGAAAATGCACGGAGCAAACGCTGGTATTTTCACTGCCAATATGTACCTTGCCGAAGATCGTATTTTATGTTTCGAATTGGTATCAAAGAGGAATTGTCATTGGATCTTACAATACGTCAAATCTGCTACTGGAGAAACCGATGTACCGGATACAATGGCCGAAATGATTTTACAACGTCGAAGATGGCTTAATGGTAGTTTTTTCGCTGCTATCTATGCTCTTGCTCATTTCTATCAACTCTTCCGAAGTGATCATAGCTTCTTGCGGAAAGTCATGTTCTTGATTGAATTCACATATCAAACCATTAACATGATCTTCGCTTGGTTCGCGCTTGGTAATTTCTTCTTGGTCTTTCACATCTTGACAAGTTCCCTCGGAAATTCTGACTTGCTTGGTGATGTCGGTGGGGTTCTTAGTGTTATTTTCGAATGGCTTTACTTGTTTACTCTTTTGACCTGTTTTATTCTGGCGCTGGGAAATCGACCTCAAGGAACAAACAAAGTTTATATGTCTATGGTTTATTTTTGGATCATTATCATGATGTGAGTAATCTTCGGCTTTTTCTAATTTCCTCCCACTAACTGGTATAGATACCTGATGTTTGCTTCAATTTTCATCACGGTTAAATCAATACAAAATCAACTTGCGAGAGACAAATTCAACTGGACAGATATTCTCAAGAATCAAATCTTCTATACGCTGGTCATTTCCCTCGCCTCAACTTATCTACTCTGGTTCATTTCTTCTTTTTTATTCTTCGACCCATGGCACATGTTCACATCTTTCTTCCAATACCTTCTACTCACCCCAACTTACATCAATATTCTCAACGTTTACGCTTTCTGTAACACCCACGATATTACATGGGGTACCAAAGGAGACGATAAAGCCGAGAAACTTCCATCTGCTATTATCAAAGCTGACGGTAAAGTTGATGTCAATATTCCCACAGATGATGGTGACCTCAACGTTCAATATGAATCCGAAATGCGCAAGATTGAATCCAAAGCTCCACTTGAGAAGCGTGAATTCTCGGCAGAAGAGAAGCAAGAAGATTATTATAAATGGTTCAGATCTTCAGTAGTCTTGTTCTGGTTGGTTTGTAATTTTGCACTCACGGGTGCGGTACTCAGTGTAGCGGGCTCGGAAAAAATTAATCCGAGTACTAATGAAACGACGAAGAGTACGATCTATATGGCCGTGGTGTTATGGAGTGTGGCGGGATTGAGTTTGTTTAAGTTTATTGGAGCGATGTGGTTTTTGATTGTTAGGATGTTTAGGGGTGTTTAGTTTTGTGGAGGAAAGAGATGTGGAAGAGGAAAGGAAGATGATTTGAGAATGGAAAGCATAAGATATGATTGAACTGCGATACGAATGAATGGATAGGATATGATAAAGATACCCAGCTTGTGGAGGTGGATAGGGAAGTGGTACATACAAAATGTATGTACTCGTGTGATTTTACATTTTCTTCTTCTTTCATGATTGATTTGGAGCAAGAGGATTTGGGAATTCTTATGATGACATGACTTTTATTTCTCTTGTGAAGGGAAAATGGGTGATGTTGTATATGTATGGAATGGACGGAGTTTGGGATGGGATGGACGTGGACGTGGGATTGGAAACGAAAAAAGGGTACGAGTGTGGAATCTTAGGAGGGAGGATAGAGAGGGAAATTTGGGTTCTCGAAATATGAATATGAAATGTGATATAACTATGATATATGATTAATAAATATTTCTTCCAAGGGATTGGGCGTGATTTGATCGATTTGATTTGATTTGATTTATGGTAAGGAGATGGATAGGTATGTGAAATTTAGATCTGGAATGGAGTGGGTGAGGGGTATATTGTGTGGATAATAAGGCAATATGATGGGGGATATATAATGTATTACATATAATATATATAAGAGATATGTGGAGTAAAATTAGTTTCTAATAAATCTAGATTAGTGTAGTTAAGTGAAAGCAGAAGGATGAGGTTGAGGTTGTATTGTGTAGTTATTAGTTACTAGTTACTAGTTACTATGGATATGCTGTATAGTTAAAGCACTTGGAGTTTTCAAACTGTTATTACTCGCTCATAGCTGGTGGTGGGGTCTAATTAACTTTGAGTGGAGTAGAGTGGAGCGGAGTGGAGCGGAAGTGGGAGTGAAAGTGGAAGTGGAAGTGGAATTTTTTTTATATAAGGTTAGGAGATGAGAGGTGAAGAGTATTATAGAGTGTGATTTGTTATGATTTGATTATTTGATAGAAGAATAGATAGAGTGATAGGGTGATAGGGGTGTGTTTTTTCTTTATTTACAAATAGTTATAACCTTATATCTATAGACTCTATATGAACAAAAAAAGCCGTCGTATATCAACAAAATACCTTCCTTTAACAAAATATATATCAAATAAACTTATCAATATTCCACATTCAAAATTGTATATAATAAGAGAAAATCTATTCAATTTGCTTTAGATCTATTTTTATGAAATTCTATACTCAACTAATGATATTATATAAGGTTAATCTCAAGGCTGAGTATTATTAATCGCTTTTCTAATTCTGTATCATTTAGCATACGGTTTTTTCGTACACGTGGAGATTGATAGATTACCTCTTCTCTTTACCCAAACCTCCACTTCTTAATACACATATATAATCTTACAACCTTCATAACGTTAACCACCACACTCCCCATCACAATGACCCCTCCCAATCCCTCCCATCTCATCCTCCTCACCTGCCACTCCATCTATCTCTCCGGACCCCCCGAGCTCGAAACCTCCTGGCTTCTCGCTCCGTTTCAAAAATCCGGAAGGGAGTGGTTCACGTTTATTAAACACATTGAGCGCGCGAATGAATTGCTCAGAGCTGATAACCAGAACCTTACTCGGGATGGAGGGAATGTTGGTGGGGGGAATTTACTAGTTATTAGTGGGGGACGCACGAGGAGGGAAACAAGGAGGAGTGAGAGTAGAGGGTATTTTGAGGTGGGGGTAGCGAAGGGGCTGTGGGGGTTTGGGGATTTGGATAAGGAGGGAGGAGGGGGGGAAATTGTGTTGGAGGAAGAGGCACTGGATAGTTGGGGGAATTTACTGAGGGGTTTGCTGGCGTTTTGGAGGGTGTGCGGGGAGTGGCCGGGAAGAGTATCGATTGTGAGTTTGGGGTTTAAGGGGGAGAGGTTTGTGAGGTTGCATTGTGGGGGGTTGGGATTGGGATTGGGGATGGGGAAGGGGAGAGGAATAGATGTGGTGTTCGAGGGTATTAATCCGGAGTATATGAATGAGGAGAGTGAGGAATTCGATAGGGGAAAATGCGAGGAGACGATGAGAGGGGAGAGGGAAAGGGGATATCAAGAGTGGGAGAAGGATTTGTGGGGGACGGGGAGGGTGTTGAGGGGGAAAAGGATGGGGAGGGATGCCTGGGGTGGAGAGGAGGAAAATGGAAGAGCGTTGTTTGGGAGTGAGGAGGAAAGAATTAGGAGTGGAATGAGGACGAGGTGGTTGGGGGAGTTGGAGGAATTGGTTAGAGAGGAGGTTGTTGAGGAGGGGGCGGTGATGCCGTGGCATTTTTAGGGGGGTGGAAGAAATTATGGGGGCTGTGAGGTTTTAATGGGAGGGGGTTTGTGTCTTGATTGTAATTGTTAGCTGGAGCTTTGAGGGTGTTTTCCGTTCTTTTGATAGTATCAAAACCATGCTTCTTTTTTTCTTCTATGGAATAAATTTTTAATAACCCGAGATTTATTCTACTGAGAAAGTTTTTGTAGAATCAGATTTTGGGTTTTTTTTTTATCTAACCAGTAACTATTTTATGTAAATCTTACTTCATAAGACTCCTGAGAATACATATACATATATACATACACACATACCAATCTCACGAACCCCTAAAAGGGAGGTATTATTCAAAGAAATACAAATGAGCAATCATACTTTTTCTAGTTTCTAGTTTCTAGTTTCATCTTCATTATCAAAACACCACGAAATTCCCCAGAACCCAAATCTCGTCATCGTCATCGTCACCATCATCACCTACATCCACAATTTGATCATGATAAAAGTGTATATATCATTTCTCTCCCCCTCTCTATATATCTATGTAAAAAAATTCCAAAACCCCCTTCAAGATCATGGGGTACTACTCACTAGTACTATATTAATTCAATCTGAAAAGAGCGCATATATATAAAAGAGAATTATAGATGGGCTTCAGATGAATTACCCGAGAGGCATACCTTTTTTTTTCTGAGCTGGGTATTGGTGAGTTTGGTGTTGTGTTGTGTTGATGTGATGGGTAGGGATGAGGAATAGCTGTAGGAGGAGAATAGCGGGGTAGTATACATGTAAGGAAGAAAGTGTTGGGGTATTTTGGTGTATTGGATAGATGTGGTGGTTTTGGGTCTGGGTATTGAGAACGAGGGGGGTGTAGGTGTGGTTGGGGGCAGGAGGATGGGAAGGGAAGCGAAGGGAGAGAGGGGGGGTGTGGGATATAATGGTTTTTGAGGCATGAGGTTTGAATTGAGGGCTCGGGAATGAGAATGAGCGGAGAGTCTGCTTTATTTCAATTATTCTTTATCTTTACCTTTTTTCATCAATCTTTGATGGCTTCGAAGAATCTAGATACTAGCTAGCCAAGTATCTTTCAACTCCATTAAATCCCTCCAAAAAGGAAGGCAGCACGAGAAGAAAGATAAAACATAGTGCCCTATCATTTGCGCTACATACAGCAAGAGCTCTTTTGAAAGGAAGAAAGAATCTAAAATTTACTATTAAAAAAGCCCACCATTATACTTTTTCTAAAAAATTACTCTACACCTGCTCATAGAATCTCATCCGATCTCATATTGCCCCAAATAAAGGATTGTGTTGTATATATTATATATTACATACATAGTATCATATGATATCTCCCTGACCCAATCGATGATTCTAGCAGAGTGAATGGCATGTATATATACAATTCTGGGAAGTCTGTCGACTGTTCTTTCTCTTTTTGCTCAGCTGGGCACTATCATGATAGAGTATCTAACAACAGAAATAGAAAGAACATTCTTGTCGGAGGGATGGAATCTTGAAATTTATTGGTGATGGAAATGAAATATAGAGATTTGATTACTTCTTTCTTTCTTTCTTTCTTTCTTCTTTCTCCCTCTTTCTCTTCGTTGATATATTGGATGTGATATATAGGGATCAATAGTAGAATCTATAATTCTCCTTGAGCATAGTAATTCGGCATCGTCTTCTCTCTGATTTTGGCAGTGAATTGCCTTCGTCTTCATTTTCGTCTACTCTGACTTTCGTTCAAAGAATGCTAGAAAGTAATGCTCAGCCAATACTGACTCCCTATGTATTCATTCAAGCCCGCTTCACTTGAGATTCAACAAGGTCTGGAGTCAACTACGTCTTTCTAATATCAAGTAAGTAGATTGACCTTCTCAACCGTTGTCTTGCGCAATCTGAGAGAGTGTAGAAGTTCACAAGCGTAATCAGATGATAGTGTTGTTGTTGTTGTTGTTGTTGTTGTTCGAGGTGAGTGTGATGCTTTTTGTTTCATACTTTCCTATTCTATACCATCTCCCTCTCTAACCTCCTCTTATTCCGTTCAAGTATCAGCTGATCATCTTAACATCAAGCCATACCCAGTACGATCACAAACGTCCCCAAGAATTCACTTTCACTTTTGACTCGGACTTTAAATTAGAACAAGCGCGCTTTCAGAATCAATAACTGTACCAGTAGAGTTGTCATTCAACCTCTCTTTTTAACTGACTTCGATATTCTATTACAAAATTCTCGATCCTATCAACTACATAACCATCTTCAAAAACAATATTCACATCACAGTACTCTCATATCCTCTTCTCTTGAGAAAGAACTTCACACACACACACATCTCACCACATCTCATCCACAAAAATGTCCACTATAAAATATGAAAGCGCATCCCCTTCTCCTTCCCATCCTATTCCACGCTACATCTCCGATTCGGAAAACGAATCGGTTTCAATTTCTCCACCACCAGGAGATGATGATCGTCGTTATGAAGAACGCGGATTTATGAGTGGATATACTCGTCCGCTGTATCGAGGTGATGGACGTTCTTATGATTCTCGTCGGGCCGTACTATCGGAAGGAGATGATATTGATGATGATGGAGAGGAAGATGAAGAGGAAGATGGGTATGGGTATGGAGATATAGAGGATGATAGGGGAGATGGCGGCAGGGAGAGAGATGACAACGAGGAAGAAGAAATCGAAGAATCTGACCAGGAAATCAAGAACGAAGATTCATCAGAAGCAGAACTAGAATTGTCCATCGAAATTGAAATCGACCAAGAAGAAATGAACGTTCCCCATACAGAACAAATACTACTTTCCGAAATCGAAGGTTCAGAAGATGAACTCAACTCGGATAGAAACTACATCACCGCATCTGAAGATTGGCGCAACATGAATGTTAACCAAGAAACTGAGATTTCTCCTACCCCTCCTACCAACGAGGAATTCATGGAGGCAGTGGAAGTGGAGATTGAGAAACAACTATATAGAGCTGCGCAGGAGGAGAAAATCCGTCAAGAGATGGCCGCTGCGAAATATATACCTACTCCTGATCCCAGTTCCACCATTCGATTTTTCGCCATCGGTGCAGATATGTGCGAGGAGCTCATGGAAACTATATGTCCGGATGTGAAGTTCATCGGAATAGGACGATTGGATGGATGGATGTTTTGTGTAGATGAGAAGGTCGAGGGTGTATGTTGTTATCGGAATACTGCACCAATTACAGATCCAGATAGAAACGAAATGGATTATAATACCCTGGATAAAGTCGTCTATGGATTAATATGGGAGGTTCACGAGAATACAATTTATACCCTTCTTGCGCTCGATAAAAAGCAGTGGGATCCACAACTCGAGATGGCGCGTGCGGATGTTGTGAAATTGGAATGTGAGAGTTTTGGACGCGCGTTTGGGATGGGTTGGGGATTGAAGAGGAAATTGAGGGAGGTGGGCGTGGAGAAGGATGTGGTGGTTTTTACGGGTGTGCCCGGAGGAATGGGTTTGGGGGATGGATATAATGCGGGGGTTAATAGGGGGATTGTGGAGGGCTGTATGAGGGGTATTCCGGATCAGTGGGTCGAGAGTGATGTGAGGGTTTGGGTGCAGCATCCGGAGGTGCCGGTGCAGATGAAGTAGGAGTGGAGGGGGGAGGGAATGGGGAGTTGCGAAGATGTGTTGATGGAGAATTTTTAGAGAAAAGAGTTTGAGAAAGACGCATGAGGAAAACTATCTCGGAGGGTTCAAAAAGACGATACATGCTTTGTACTATACTTTTGCAAGCTGGCCGTAGAAATAATCTTAGGTATATGCCATTTTGAGATTGAAGAAATGAAATAAAATGCATAAGCTTTAGATTTTATGACGAAGAGATTACTTCTATTCGTGCCTGCGTGGATATGGGATCATCTTCTTTGATAAAATGGCACTTTAGGAAAGGGTACTATGAGTCGATTTGATTTGATTTTAGGGAGTTGTTGATAGATAATAATTGATCGATCAATCAATCGCCTGAACTTTGCAACTATTCCCTTGAATGTTGGTGAAGATGATTGTGCCTTTAATAGCAGTGATATGCAAAACGACGCAGTAAAACCATGACAAGAAAGAAGTGCTAGCAAAACTGGAGTCAAGGAAAAGTGGTAAAAGGATTCAATCAATCTCTATCAATTTCCAGAGAGCATCACCCCCTAAACTAAATCTTCGCCTGGCTACCCGTAGCCACTTCTTCCATCTTCGCCGACAAAGTCTCATTCACAAAACTCACAGTATCCCTCAACATATCCTTACTAAAGGCATGACCCACGCCCGGATAAACCTTATCTAGCAAACACAACCCCGAATTTCTCCACCAGCCCCTCTCCACATCCGTCGCATCCTTGAGGAACTGGAGAAAGGGCGCCGAACATTGGTAGGGGACTAATTTATCGTCGGCGCCGGAACAGACCAGGATGCGTTTATTCTTGAGCTTTTGTTCGAGGATCGGGATGTATAGGGATTGGGAAGATGGTGCGGGGCTGGAGGGGATGGGTGAGCTGGCGAAGAGAATGCCGGCGGGATCCCATTTTTGGAGACTGTGGATGAGGGCGGGGGGAAAATCTTTGCTGCTTGGGAAGGTGGCCCCGGGCGGAGTGGTGGAGGTGTAGGAGGGGAGTTTGGAGAGTCGTGCTCGGTCGGTCATTATACCTGGGGTGGGTGTTAGTAGGGTTGAGTGTAAGTGGTGCGCTGATGGTATATTGGGTAGTCTTCTTGTTACGTTCGTGTAGAGGATTTTCTGTTGGGAATGAATTTGCTTTTTTTCTTCTTCTTCTTCTGACTTCATATTTAATGGCATGTACTACTTGCCGAATTTGTTTTGCCATATTATGTGGGTTGTTGGGTAACTGTCCCCAAATTTATCTTGGGATTTCAACCATGGGCAAATATATGTTCGAGGATAACGTAGAGACGCAGAGATTTCAATCATCTGACATGTGATACGTATTTTTAGACCCTAAGATTCATGAAAGCGGACCTACGCATGTAATCAGGACATCCAATAATCACCACACCAGCCGTGACTCGAGGATCAGCAAACAAAACTTGCCATGCTGAATGACCTCCGAGAGAGATACCCAAGACAAGATGTTGATCGATGGGCGGGGAATTGCTGGTATTGAAAACGTAGGAAGGTAAATGATCTATCAGGAGACTTGTATCCATTGCCGTGCCATGAAATATACTATATCCAATAAGCTACGCTATTTTCAATCCATAGAGACTTGAGGTTTCGAACCTGAACATATCTTGAGCATGAGTTTCATTACCATCTCTCCACGATTCATTTGCTAAAGCATTGACTTCTCTGCTTCCATGGTTTCTTTGATCAAAAGCCACCGCGATCAAACCGATTGTTCGATTAGAACCCGATTGCTGATTCCATTCTTGGATACATGTTGAAGCTACTTGTTCCATGATTTTCTTGGTTTGGAGTCGCGGGTGCAAAAGCCAGAGACATGATATCGATGTACATGATGGGGGGATTTCCTCAAGACCATAAATGGTTGTTAAGATGCCGGCGATGTGAAAGGTCTTTTCGGATAGAGATGGGGCTGGAGATGTGTTTTCAAGGGGGTTAGGGGTAGCCATGATGTTTGAAGCGAATACTGCTACTCGAGTAAAGGTTATGAAAGCTAGATGAGGGAAGCGAATACTCGTTTGAACAATGGCTATTGAGCTCGGATGAGGAAGATTACAAAGGTTAAGGTTAAGGTGTAGGATAAAAGAAAGAGTGGGGTTGTGAATGCAATGCAAGATCTTTTCGATCTTTATTAAATTACTCACTCCACTTATGGTACATATGGCAAGGGGGTCTGCTTGGACTATTCGATGCACTGTAAGTAGTTTGTAGGTGGTTTGAGTATCTGAGTATTCGAGTAGTTGTTCGAGTACTCGAGTATGTGAATCTTACACAGGATGTTGGAATTTATCAAACAGTATTAAAGGATATATAGAAGCTATAGAAGAATGCGGAGATTATATATTATAGATGTAGTTAGACAGTAGATATATATACCTCGTATATACCTAGTATATACATATAGTTATAAGATATATCACATTCTCTTTTTTTTTCTAGAAAATGAAGAAGGCGCGGCAAATAGTAAAAATGATAAAGGGGATCTGGATCTACGGGGTACGGTGACCCCTAGTTCAACGTCATTTCCTATGTATCTAATCCGAAACTGGCTCCCTATTTTCTTTGCAATACCATCCACGAATTCTAATAAATAATAATAATAATAATAATAATAAAACCCTGATCGATTTACGGTTATTATATCTTTTGTACTGTCAACCTAGGTACATGAGAAACATTGTCAATTGTCAAATCTCTTGGACATCCTTTCACTTGATATTACTCTGTTCACTACCTCCCTATCTGTCTAGCTTAATTGAGCTTTCGAATCATTCAATCAATTGGAAACGATCAACAAACCCATACCTTGGTTTCCCCCCCCCCCTCCAAATCATCCAAACTCGAACACCCTTGAGACTTTCAACATTGTATTAACAACCTTGGAAGTGAATTCGATTAAACTCTACAACTTATAACATAATTGCTCACAATGAACTTTGCGGTATACATTTAACAACGCGATATTGTCCTCACTGGACCTCACCCTGTCGGACATTGAGATTGCCTCCAGAAAGAATCTCAATATCACTGGAATCCAGAGTTTACAATGGCACAAAGCACAGCAGGCTCAATTTCATCATCTACACGAACTCCACGCTCACAATCGCCTACAAATACTTATGGAAATGGAGCTGCAGCTGTACGACCATCGGGTGTACGGACGGTGAGTTCTGAAAAGCCTGGAGCTTCACTCAATCTGGCTATACCTACATCGACCTCAAATGGAACGGGCAATATCTCTGAAGAAGCAGTCGATTATATGAATGGCGGTATTCCACATCATACTCCCATAGGATCTACGTCCGATACTGTCTCTCCTGTAACATCTGCCAATAATGCGGGCGCCAGCTTTTCCCCGGTTCCTCCCCCATCTTCATTTCCTCACGAGAGCCATTCCGCAACAAATGGTATTTCAACACCACCCGGCAGACGTAGTGTATCATTCGCCAGAGACATGACGACGGTTGAACCTTCGAATTTCGTACGACAAGATTCATGGGGTGTAGAAGATAATGATACGCCTGCAAGGGATAGGAGAGGTGCATCTCTAATGTCGAAATTAAAGGCGTTAGCTATCCCAAGTGGAATGCAAGCGCATGGCAGAAGTCAAAGCACACCTACGAATTATTTCGATGAAGGACTTGGAACAACACCCATTGCTACGAATATCCCACAGACATTACATGAGGAAAGTAGTGATGCGGATGCGGAAGAAACTGCAGATGAGGGCACCTCCAATCAACCAGCGCGCATAAGAAAGAAACGCCGAACGAGAAGACCACAGGAAGAAGAGAGTGTACCCAATACACCCAGATTTCGTGCTGGACCTTCGGATTCCCCGAGTGGAAGTCGGTCATTTTTCTTGGGTAGGCGGGCTACCGATGGGTCGTTAGAACAAAGGGGTCATTTATCAGAAGGGGAAGGGCGTGATCGTTTCAATGGAAAGAGTGCATGGCGACGAGGAAGTTCATGGATGCCTGGTCGAGGTTTAATTCCTGATACGTCACCACAAGCACAAGATTTCGCAAATGTTGATGGCGCAAGATCAAAGAGACCAAGTCACTTGAGAAGAATGACAGGACTTGGGGGACAAAGTGAGGGCGAGGCGCAAACACCCAGAAGACCGGGGTATTTTGGTGCAGATAGAGCTAGTACTTTTGGCACTCAAAAATGGCGAATGATCAAGCATAGCATGAAATTCTTTGCTAGCAAAGGGAAAAAAGAAGACAAGGTTGACTATCTTAAGTCTACTGAGCTCATGGCAGAATTACGGGCTGGAGCTCCAGCAGTACTGATGTTTGCTAGCATGATGCAACGTGATGAGCATGGAAATAAGAGAATCCCAGTCCTTCTCGAGCAACTCAAAATCGAAATTACCGACAGCAAACCCACCGATGAGGATGCAGACGACACGGAGAGGCATCTAGTCTTCCGAATTGAGCTTGAATATGGCAGTGGTCCAAATAGAATGAAGTGGATAATTCATCGTTCTCTCAAGGACTTTGCCAACCTACATTTACGCTACAAGCTTCAAGGAAACAGTGATAAGTACTTGGGTAACGAAGCCCACACGCGACCAAAGCAACCAAGGTTTCCCAAGTCCGCATTCCCTTACTTCAGAGGTGTTCGAGGGCTTGGAGAGAGTGATGAAGATGAAGCCGACAATGTTCGTGCGGAGGAAACAGCAGGCGATATAACTCATGGCGAGGCCACCCAAAGTGAAGCAGAACCAAGAAGAAAGATCAAGAGGCGTCCATCCCTGAGTGCTGCACGAAAAAGTACTCGTGCTATCATGGATGTTAGCGTAAATGCAGTCAGTGCTGAAAAACAGAAGAGGATATTCAATGAGCGTCAGCGAAGAAGATTAGAACAATATCTTCAAGAAATGATTCGATGGCTCATTTTCAGAGCGGATAGTAATCGTCTGTGTAGATTCTTAGAATTATCTTCGATGGGTGTACGTTTAGCTGCTGAGGGGAGCTATCATGGAAAGGAAGGTTATCTCGCTATTCAATCTTCAAAGGGGTTGGATGTAAGGAGAATATTTACGCCTAATAACTTTTTCCAACGTCATTCTCCAAAATGGTTTTTGGTTAGACACAGTTATCTTGTGTGTGTTGAGTCGCCAGAAAACATGCACATCTACGATGTGTATTTGGTGGATGGAAAGTTTGAAATTCAGAAGAAGAGGAGAAAGATCTCTGAAATGGGTAAAGGGAAAGCGAAAGTGAAAGAAGAAGTTTCACAAGCGGGCAGATCTGCTAAGCACCCTCAACATCACACCCTCAAGCTTCAAAATTCAGAGCGCAAGATAAAGTTATTGGCCAAGAATGAACGTCAACTCAGACAGTTCGAGGAATCGTTAAGATACATGGCTGCTAATACACCATGGGCGAAGGAACATAGATTTGGTAGTTTCGCGCCAGTGAGAACTGGGGTTACTGCGCAATGGCTTGTGGATGGTCGCGATTACATGTGGAATGTTTCTCGAGCAATCAATGAAGCAAAGGATGTGATTTATATTCACGATTGGTGGCTCAGTCCTCAACTTTATATGAGAAGACCTGCTGCTATCAGTCAGAAATGGAGACTGGATCGTTTGCTACAGAGGAAAGCTAGGGAAGGGGTCAAGGTTTTCATCATTGTTTACAGAAACGTTGAGGCTGCCATTCCTATTGATTCGGAATTCACAAAATTCTCTATGTTGGATTTACATCCAAATATTTTTGTACAAAGATCGCCCAATCAGTTCAAGAAGAATCAATTCTTCTTTGCGCATCATGAAAAGATTTGTATCGTTGATCACATAGTCGCCTTCGTTGGAGGTATCGATCTTTGCTTTGGTCGTTGGGATACTCCTCAGCATACTGTGGTAGATGATAAGCCTACAGGCTTTGAGCATTCTGATTCGCCCAAAGATGCGGATCATTGCCAGCTCTGGCCAGGAAAAGATTACTCCAATCCTCGTGTTCAAGATTTCTATAAACTCAATGAGCCTTATGCAGAAATGTATGATCGTTCTAAGACCCCTCGAATGCCCTGGCACGATGTTGCTATGCAAGTCGCAGGTCAACCTGCCAGAGATTTGACTAGGCACTTTGTGCAAAGATGGAACTATGTACTTCGAGGCCGTACACCTACAAGGCCAACACCCTTCCTTCTCCCACCACCTGATTACGATCAGGCCGAATTGGAAGATCTTGGTCTCACTGGAACTTGTGAAGTCCAAATCTTACGTTCAGCCTGCGATTGGTCTTTGGGTCTCATGGATACCGAGCACAGCATTATGACTGCTTATTGCAAGATGATTGAAGAGTCGGATCATTTCGTCTATATGGAGAATCAATTCTTCATCACAAGTTGTGAGACGATGAATGTGAAGATTGTCAACAAGATCGGTGATGCGATTGTAGAGCGTGCTATACGCGCCTATCGAAATAATGAGAGTTGGAGATGTATGATCCTCATACCACTTATGCCTGGATTCCAGAATACAGTGGATGAACCCGAAGGAACAAGTGTACGTTTGATCATGCAATGTCAATTCCGAAGTATTTGTCGTGGTGATGGATCTATATTCGGACGATTGAAAAGTCAAGGGATCGATCCTGAGGAGTTTGTACAATTCTATAGTTTAAGAACATGGGGTCGAATCGGTCCAAAGAAGATGGTCGTTACAGAGCAGTTGTACATCCACGCCAAGGTCATCATTGTGGATGACAGAATTGCCCTTATTGGATCTGCTAATATCAATGAGAGATCTATGTTGGGTAACAGAGACTCGGAAACTGCAGCCGTTGTTCGAGATACTGATATGATATGGTCAACCATGGATGGGAAACCATATCTTGTTGGAAAATTTGCCCATGATTTACGCATGCGCCTTATGCGAGAACATTTGGGATTGGATGTGGATGAGATTATGGAAGATGAAAAGACTCACGAATTGGACCGTGAGGAAGAAGAGTTTAAAGCACAGATGGATGGAATATATGACGACGAAGAAGACGAAGGTAGCGACAGCAGCCCATCGCCGGCTAAGGGAGTCTCTAATGAGCTCTCTACTCGTGTTCGCTTGAATGAGGATTTACGCAGCTTTAATCATGATGTGGATTGGGAACAAGAAGGCAACCCTAACATACAGCCTGAAAAATTCAAACCATTGACCACGGATAAGAGAGTTACAAATAACGCGGCTCATGCAGCAGATGTGGACGGTGATGGAACCGATAAATTGAAATCTCTATCGCAAACAGGACAAACTAGGGGTAGAGATTCTGTTCTTGTTGAAGGCGGTCGCGAAGTGCTAGTCACTGATGTTGCTCCAGAAGGCAAGGGCACTCTGAATCAACCCAAAAGACCTCATGCGCGATCTGTGCCACCACCAAGAAAGAATAGCTCGGATAGCGAGGAAGGCCATATGGGATTGCCGCCTGCTCCTCAGTTGATAAGAAGAACGACAGAGCAGCTTGGTCTTTCGCAACTCTCTCAATTACCGGCATTGCCAGTTATGGATGATACAGATATTGGTGGCCCACCTATAACGATAGATGCTTCTGGGACTTCTGTACCCAAACCTTTCAATGCTTTGACGGCCGACATAAAGATGGCGCAAGTACACAAGGATTGTATGCGTGATCCATTAAACGATGCTTTCGCGGATGAGATCTGGCAACAGATCGCTGAAAACAACACTAAGATCTATCGCAGAGTTTTCAGATGTAATCCAGATAGCGAAGTGACCAACTGGAATGAATATAGAGAATTCATTGCCTATGCAGAGAGATTTGTACAAGCACAAGGGGGCGGAAAAACTAATGAGCGAGAGGGACAAGACTCACACAGTCGACATGGACCTCCGGGTTCAAGCTCTCTCGGAAACCCTCTCTCTGAGAAGCTAAAACCGAACAGTCAAGGCGGCACTCATCCTCTTGGAACAGTATCTGAATGGGTTGCTAGCGCTAACGCGGAACATGATGCTCGAGCAGCCACAAACCCATCTGATGAAAGTCGTTTGGGTCAATATGATGGTGTCGACGAGAAAACTGCTGCTCGTAATGAAGCAGCCTCTCCAATTGGACCAGCTGGCGATGAAGCATTTCCTGCTCTCGACGCTACAGCTTTGGGCGTGCCTCCCACTAATGGGACAACCTCCCAGGCTAGTACCCGCAAAACTACCTTCTCTGCGACACCAACACCTAGCGGCGATAGACGAGAAAATAGTAGTTCTATGCATCAATCCGGATCAGTTAGGAAGAGACGTCGTGGTACCACAAGAGGTAGCCGCAAGGGGTTTTCGGGAAGCGATGACCTACTCTCAACTGAGGATGTTGAGGATCTATTGGCAATGATTCAAGGTCATCTTGTCGCATTTCCTTATGATTGGCTTATTAAGGAAGAACTTAACTCCAATTGGCTTTACCAGGTCGACCAAGTTGCTCCTCTACAAATTTAGTAAGTTGATTTTACCCCCTAGAATTATATTCGACATTTGCTAATCCGGGAAATAGTAACTAGTATTTAATGGGAACGCTAGATAGCGCCTTGTATATTTCATTTCATTTGTGTACAGCGTTTAATATAACAAAAGAGGAGCATTCTCATGGGACGGCGTTTCCATACAGATTTCTAGCATAGGAAGAAAGCAATGGAGATTGGAGTTCTTTTTATTTCAGTGGTCTATTTTGTCGGGAAAAACTTGTATCGTACTACACTTAGATTAATCGTATCGATCTCTTTATTAAACATAAACCCTGTGACTCCGTACAACAGTGTATACCCAATATTTGTACATTGATCGAACATCACATCATACTCTCTCACTAACCCAAATAGCCCCTCTACACCCCGCTCTGATAACACCAGTCAACAGTTCGTGAGGGACAGCTTTCTTCGCATCATGTTCAACGGCATGATCCAAATGTTCTAGTTCCTCATCTCGAATCCTTCTAATAATCCCCAATAACTCCGTCAACTCCTCTCCCAATTCCTCACCCCTCGCCTCCATCTGCGCCTTCATTTCTAACAAGACTTGCACCTGCTCATTATAATGTGTCCCAATCTCCGTCTCCACAGCCTCTGTACATGCCATTGCGGCTTCTCGTCCCATCAATCCGGTTCCCCATCCTAAAGCCGATGCGGCGAATGACCAGAGGGGTCTTAAAGCGGTTGGACGTATGCGATGCTTAGCGAGGAGATGATTGAAGGTGGCGAAGTGACCGGCTTCTTGATCATACATATGCGCCATTAGGGGACGTAGATGAGGGTGTGCGTTTATGATTAGAGGGGTTTGCGCCGTGTAGATTAGGGTTGCGGCGAGCTCGCCGGCTTGGTTGACGCGGAGGGCGCTGGTGAGGAAATCCTTTTGAGATTGGGTTAGGGGTTTGGTTGAGGGGGAGGCGTTGAGGAGAGCTTCGGCGCCGGATCGAGGAGCGGGGTGGGAAGGATTGGTGGTGTGGTGTTCTTGCGCATTTTGAGGATTGGGTGAGGAGGTAGTGGCATTGGCAGTGGTAGAAGCAGAGGAGGATCGCGGGGTTGTGGAGAGTTGGCGAATACAGCGGGATGATCTGGGGAAATTGATGAAACTTGGTGCTAGGAAATCGTAGAGAGGTGATTGAGTTGTGAAAAGGGATCGAGCAGAGCGATTAGAAAGTCTATAAGTATTCATTTTTGTGGTTGGAGTTTAACAAAGTCGTCTATAAGTCTAATATAATAACAGAAATGATACAATATACAAAATGACCTCAAGAATATTTCCATTCCTCACTTCTATGACGCCCAGAACATCGGAGGTTCGGTGGTTCCTTAGCGCAATGATATACCTTATCATTACGTTATCGCAATGATGACTAAACAGTTCGCGCTACATTCAACGCTAATGTTCTATCAAGGAGAGGCGTCTGAATTGTTCTACTGTCATGTTCTTAAGTTCTCAGAAGATATCAATTCATCAATTCACTATATTTCAACCATACGTTTCAATCGTTTAAACATATTTCGGAAGATACTTTAAAGTTTCTTTTTCTATCGATCTCTCGCATACATCCTCTACTTACAATTCCACAACTAATAACTTCTACTTCACGACATTTGGATAAACTATAAATTACGCACTTTCGATCGTATCTCATCATAACCACTTTTTTTTTACTTCAACGACATACAATACAAAAGTCTTTGATATACAATCGCAATTTCGAAATATACCGAAATCCCATAACTGAGAACTCATAATGGCGGACATTGATGATGAACTTCTCGCTCTTGCTGGAGATGATTCTTCGGGAGATGAGCAGGTCGCTTCAAATGACGCAGGAAGGCACAGTTCTTCATCACCCGATCGCAATGGCGCTGTAAAGAATTCAACTAAGAAAGGAGGAAAGAATGGAGGTAGACGAAATGATGATTCTGAGGAAGAAGGTGAAGCGTGAGTGTTCTTTCACCGTGGCAATCATCTGATGTCATTATATTCTATCCTGTCGCAAATACGCAAGTTTTTATATTACGAAATATCTATACAATATCTATAAGCAGCTATGTATTATGCTAATACTACCAACTATAGTTCTTCCGGCGACGAATCTATTCGTTCAGAACGTTCAGCTCCGATGGATGAATCTGATTCCGATTCTGACGGCCCCGGTTTCCGCGATGATGCTGATCGTTATCCTCTCGAAGGTCGATTCATGAACGCATCTGACAAAGCAACTATCATGTCTATGCCTGAAATCGAACGTGAACAGGTATTGGCTGATCGTGCCCAAGAAATTGAGAGGGATCGACAAAACAGAGTACTTCGTCAACTTTTGAATGGACGTGATGCCGCAGACAAAAAGGCAGAGAAAAAGCGCAAGGCGGGCACTGCAGATTTGGATGATAATCAGCGCAAGACATCTCGACAACGCACCAAGCTTGGTGGTGGAAAGGTTGGAGAAGCTAGTACTGGAATCGACAGTCTCAAGCGCGCAAGAGCTGAGAAGAATGATCGCCAACGTCGCCGCGAAGAAGACAAGGAGCGTCGTGGAGGCGATAGTCGCAGAGATCACCGTGATGACTATTCAGATGATGGTTCTGATGGAGATAGTGAGGTTGAATGGACAGCATCGAAGGCAAAGAAGAGATCCCCATCTCCAGATTACCGTGATGCAGAGCCAGCAATTTTATACGACCTTGAACGAGTTCGAGTTGGTAGAAGTAGATTTGCGATGGTCTGCTTTTATCCTGGATTTGATGATGCCATTACTGGATGCTTCGTTCGAGTCAACATTGGGGTTGATAAGGAGACGAATCAAAATCTTTACCGCATGGGTCTTGTTAAAGGTTAATGCATTGGAACCATTATTGCATTATTCAAGCTAACATTAATCTAGGCTTCAAGGAAGACAGACCATATGCCATGATGTCTGCTAACGGGAAGCAATTCTCAACAACACAATATGTGATCGCTGCACATGGCAAGTCGGAAAGATCATGGCCATTCATTGCTTGCTCAGATTCTCGATTCACCGAGGCGGAATGGCAAAGATATAAGCAAAATTGTATCGCAGATGGCATACCTGTTCCAACAAAGCCAAAGTTGATGCAAAAGTGTGCAGAAATCAATGCTCTTGTCAACCGACCTTGGACTGAAGAGGAGCTGCAAACAAAGTTGAAGAAGTCTAGCGTATTGACCGAAAAATGGACCACAGCCGAACGCGCGCGTCTTAATAATGCTATCAAGGAGCAGAAGAACCTTGGAAATGCCGATCTGGAAGAGAAATATCGTGCAGAACTTGAGGCACTTGAAAGTGCCAAACTAGCTTATGGTACCACACTCAAGCCTACACCGAAGAAGAAGATTGCCCATTCCCAACAAGATCGACTTGCCGAACTGAACCGCACCAATCGTCGTAAGAATATCGAGGAAGTACGTCAAGCACAAATTAACGAACGTCGTGCAGCACGACTGGCTGAAGCAGCGATTGCTCGTGGAGAAGTTGTTGATGAAGATCACTCACGTCGGGTGAAGACTAGAGCTACTTTCAAACATGATCATACTGGTGGCAAGGACAGTGCAACAGCTACTCCAGTTAGTGGTACTTCGACTAATAATACTCCGAAATTGGCGGCTAAGAAGGATGCATTGCCGGTACCAAATTTCAGTAGGCTGCAAACGAGTTCGAAGGGAGGAGTTCCGGGGTTTAGGAGACCCCTTATGGATGATGATATTATTGCTAGTATCGATATTGGGATTAGTGATGATTTGGAGTTGTAGGGGTGGTTATTTGAGAATTGAGGTGGGAAAATGGCTGGGGGCCGAAGCGATATGGAGACGCACTCTTCATCGCAGAGTTATTATCAATGGGCATATAATTGTATTTACATATTGGGGAAGATCAGGGATTCTCGAAAGGGAAATATGGTATGGTATGAATGGGTGCAGATGGGTTACTATGGATGGGGTTTGCAGAACATGAAAAGCTTGAGGGATTTTATGTGTGGGTTTTTCTTCACAGCAAGCATGGGCTGCTTCGGTTGGTTATTCTCGATTTTGAGAGGGGGACGGAAGTGGGAGATGAATGAATGTTGAAATGGGTGTGGGACACGAACGGGAAGGTTGAATGGATATGGAGAATGAAGAGATATATGGAGGGAGGCATTGGCACATGAGGGAGGGGATGGCTAGCGAAAGTGGATGAAGGGGGCGAAGACCTGAAATCTAGGAAATAACTAGACATACAAAAGACTGATTGATGATTATGAATCTAATCAGCATAGCGCACAGGCGTAGCGAGTAGACAAATTAAGGGGTGTATTGAAATCATAGATGATTGTTTGAATTCAGTTGAACATGTAGGTGTGAGTGTGAGAATAATCAATAGATGCAGATGATGATACAAACGGCTTGGGTGGTTCACCTATTGTTTACTACTCCTGTACTGGGAATGAAACAAGAAATAAGAAACAAAAGATCTAGAACTCCAAAGCTCTTTGCCTAGAAATCGTGATATCATCCCCCCTCACTTTCCAGCCAACCAAAAAAATACACCAAGTCTGAAGCTACGACCATTCGAGCTCACCGGGAAGGGAACTAATTCATGTCATATGGCGTGTGCGATGTATCTTCCTTCCTTCCTATTTGATCCTGGGGAGAAAGGCTTGGGGATTTTTGGTATTCGGGATGATTGGTTTTTTATATAGGTAGATAGGTTAACCTTATGGAAATGAGAAATGGCAAATGAGAAATGACACATTAGAATCTAGATCGGTGGTTTTTGGATCTGGGATGGGCTGCGGAGGGACATGGTTAGAGTGTACAGTGTACAGTGTGCGAGGTCAGGAGTTGGAGTTGGAGTTGGAAATGTTTGATGTTTGATGTTTGATGTACTCGGTGACTGAGTCAATCGGTAAGATTGTCGGGCGCACCATCCATCCACCACTACTACGGTTAGCTACTGATTGTGTATTTATTTATTTATATATATACATGTATACGAGACCCCGGAAACAGAACCCGCTTCCCGAGCCGTTGTATTGAAGCGTCTAGTATCTATGTACATACATGGCTATGTAACTTTAACTTTAGCGGTTCGAGAAAGTTGTTTAAAGATGAAGTTGAAGGTGAAGAGTAAGGATTTATTTTATTTGATAAATTGTGATTTGTGTTTGTAGTTTGTAGGTTAGCAATGATTGGTTGGTGAGATGAGGTGGGGATTGGAGAGTGAGTATGGGGTGCTTTTAAGGCTGTGTGTATGTGTGTATGTATGTGTGTGGATGGATCGATGGATGGATCGATGTGGATGGGAATGAGTATGAGATTTGAATGCTTCACCGATAGTTCGACGGACTCATGAATATGTTATCGTGCTGCTTGCTGTTCGTTCCTGCATGCGAGCGAGCGATTGCGCGGCGTGGACTGCGTGGACTGCGTGGGACCCCGGTGAGTGAGTGGATGGGTGTGAGATCATACATGTGGACTGGCTGGTGTGGTAGGTCGTTGTTTTGAAGGGTATGGTACGGTTGATATGTTTGTTTTTTGGAAAGGGGGTTGTGGTTTGGAGAGATGGGATGGGGATTGTTTTTATATGATCTGAATCTTGCGGTATCTTGTTTGTTTTAGTTGTATAGTCATGTTTGTTTTTCTCTTCTTTTGGCTCTGTTTGTGTTGTGTTTTTATAGAGTGATATATATCTATTATCTATCTTCCATTCATATGTCATCTGTCTGTTTAATAATTACTACACTTTTACACCTCCAGCTATACACACCATCACCTCAACCCCAGCACAACACATCCTACAACTCCACAATGGCCATCACACACCCTCACCCAACAAACACAACAATCGCAAAAGCACCCCCGTCACCAAAAACCAATAACAAAATCACACTTCACCCCGTCACCAAAGCCGATCTCCTAAGTATAGCCCTGCTCGAACATCTCGCCTTTGAAAACGAAGAATTCAGCGACTTGGCATTTGGGAAAGAGAGAGGAAGTTCCGAGGCCCTGTCAATGAGGGCAAAACAGTTTGAGAAATTTCTAGGGAGGGCGGAGCGTGGAGAGGATGAGGGATGGTATTGTAAGGCTGTTTTGGACAGGGGGGGAAGGGAGGAGATTGTGGGGATTGCGGGGTGGAGTTTGGGGGGTGGGGAGGGGAGGGATGGGAAGGATGGGGAAGTGAGGGATTCCCTGGTGCTGGTCGACGAGACGAAGATTGAGATAACTAAGACGAAAGAGGAGTTGGAAGAAATTTGGGGGAAGGGGAGTAGTTTTCAATTGTGTGAAGATGTTTTTCTGAGGGGGGATGAGTATATGGCTGGGGTTTGTGGAGGGGAAAAGTGGTTGAGTATGTTTATTTGCTTTTCTTTTTTATATTCTCTTCTTCGCCTATTTTTTTCACATTACCCCCTTGGCTCACGAATCACTCAACCTCCTTTTTTCTCTTCAATCCTTATTCCTTTATCCGCACTAACCCCCTTCCCATAGAACTCAACATACTCGTGATCCACCCCTCATACCAACGTCGCGGGATCGGCACGCTCCTCTTAGAACAAGGACTAAAACTTGCGGATGAGAAGTCCCTTCAAGTAGTACTAGGTGCTAGTCCTTGGGGCATGGGACTCTATCGAAAGTATGGGTTTGTGGATGTGCATTGTATGGATATTCAATTGGATAAGTATGAAGGGGGTGAAGGGATGGGGAGCACCAGCCATGTTATTATGAGACGGCCACCGGGAGGGAGGCAATAGGGGATGGAGGTAGAAATTCTTGAGGCGTTTTGATAGATTTGTATTTTATTGCTAGATTTTTGCTCCTATATATGCCACTATTTGGATGGCTAAGCGAGTCAACTCCAAATAGCAGGCGAATAATTATTTCATGGAAATTATATCCGATTGTACATTTTCTTCGGCCTAAATGTAATATCTCTCATCTCATATCGTCATTCCAAAACCTTCCACTCAACTCCAACACCCCATTTAACTCCCTCCACCACAATCTCCCAAACCGGTCCCTTGATCTCCACCGTCCTCCCAATATCCACATCCATTCCTTTCTGTAACCCCATCCCCACTCCCTCCCCAGCTAACATAACTTTCACTTCCCCCAACTCATCCACAACCTCTTCTCCATCCACATCTCGCACTTGCCTACTTCTAACTAAACACATCTCCCTTCCATCTCTCCGAACCTCATCGACCTTGATCTTCGTCACCCATTCTCTATCCCTCTCTTTCCCTTTCTGCACACCACCAAGACCATGCGAAGACCCGGAATCAATATTAATCAACCAATCCCTAACTTCCGCCGCCAATCCCCCAGCTAAATACTGTCTCCCCTTTCCATGCGGAGAAAATTGTTCAGGCAAAGGATCTCCATTTCCATGCGACTCCTTAGGATCCGGCGGACGAAACCGAGGAGGTTTAAGAAAAGTCGTTGGGGCAAGACATTGAGGTGTAGATGATACGGGAGTCGAGAGGAGAAATTTCGGTTTACTATTCGTAGATGAGAATTGAGTTGGTCGATGAGAAATCGGCGAAGAAATTATCGGCAGAGAAGAGGATAACATATCGTCATTTTCTTCCTGGGTATTATTTGGAGAAAGAGATATTCGTCGCCGTTTGGATGAACGTGGGTTTATTTCATAATCTTCTGCGGCTCTGTCTTCGCCTTCGCCTTCGCTTGAATACCCAATATCGGTACCGGAATCATCGTTGGTATCTATTGAATCGTGTAAAGGAAGATGGGCAGGGAAATCATCAGATGGATTGTCGATATTCTCTTTCGCTTTTGTAGTCTTACTTGGTCGAGCGGGTGTTAAATATCGTCCCGCGGGTGTGGATGATGGGATACCTGTACTTTGCGCAGCATTGGGTTTGGGGGTGGAAGAGAAGGTAAAGCGGGGTGTGGTATTGAATTGCTGTGTGTTTGATGGACGGGGAGTTGATTCTTGTGCGAGTTGGGATCGTGGAGGGGGTGCGGGTGCGGGTTGTCTTTTGATTACGAATCGATGGGGGGATGGTGTCTGGCCAGTATGTTAGTTTTATATCTCCAAGTATGAAGAAATATTCATGGAACCTACGACTGGTGGAGGCATCTTTTTACCTCATACATACACTGTATCTATGTACACTTCTTCTGTGGCTTCAAAGGCGATGGAGATGTTAAAAAGGCAGAATATCTGACTGCAGGAAGCTGAAGATCAACTTGTCATTGTTCGAATCGGATTCATCAGTTCCATCAGTTCCATCCCATGCATCCCATGCACATCAATCATCTGCTATCTTCTCTCATTCGACAATCATATAATTTCTTTTATCCTATCCTAACATGGGATATTATATTGATTCCCATCATATTCCAGATCATATGTTTCGTTTCTAGATGTGAGTGTTTGCAGACAGAATAGATAATTTGTTCTCACGATCGAAATGCGGAAGATCCCCCCCACCGCAAAACATTGATGTCATCGTACTTCAATTAAAATAATAAAGTGGGAATGCTACTGTACTTTGACAATCCCAACCATGGCCAAGAAAATACCTACATCGTATCGTATACAAAGCCGAGACTTATTGCAATCCGTGAGTCTAGCCCAGAGAAGGTAGGTATTGAAACTTAAGGAACTCCTTCCCCTCGATTGTTAATTTGTTTCCCTTCTTTGTAAAGAGATAGATAGCTTTACTATCTCCATCTCTCAACCTCTCAATCAATCTTCTCGTACTGAGAAGCGAGAGTCAATCTACTTCTTACGCTATATATCTTTCATTCCTGAAATCCAAATTGTCTATAGAATTCCGTCTGCTTCATCTTACAATCCTCCAAAATGCCGAATCCTCCTTCAAAACCAGGAGATAGTTCTTCCTTCTTTCCTCTTCTCACCAAGAAACATGAAATTGTCATGTTTTCCAGTACAGCAATTGCGCTCTATGGTTATGATCAAGGTATATATCATTTCCTTTGGAAGCACAGCCAGGCTCTTCCCGCCATCATATCTAACACAAGTCAGGAATGATGTCCCTGATAAACACAAACAGCAGCTATTTGAAAACCATGCAAATTAGCGAAGAATCTCCTTTAGTAGGTATAATTGTCTCAGTCTATTATCTAGGTTGTGCAATTGGAGCTGTTCTCGCCTCCTGGCTCGCCGATAAAAAGGGAAGAAAACCATCTATCTTTGCTTGTCTCGCCACTACATCTTTTGGAAATCTTCTCATGTTTATTTCTGGTCTTTCATTTCATGGATCTTCCCCTTGGAAAGGTGCAGCATTGGGATGTATGATTGCTGGGAGAGTTATCATGGGATTGGGAGTTGGGGGAATAGATTCTACGATTCCGGTTTATAGTAGTGAACTGTCATCGGATGGAGCGAGAGGTAGAGCATTAGCTCAAGAATTCCAGATGAATATTTTTGGTTTGTTGATGGCGTATTCGATTAATTTGGGTGTCACAATTGGTCTTGGGAAAGATAATGAATGGGCTTGGAGAAGTCCGATTATTGTTATGCAGATTTTCCCAATTCTGTTAATGTCTTTTATTGCTCAACTTCCGGAAACTCCAAGAGTATGTTGGACATTCCTTGAATTCCAATTACATCACGGGAAAAGCTAATTATGTATAGTGGTTCATGAGTGTACAACGAGAAGATGACGCTAAGAAATCTCTTGAAAAGGTTTACGGCAAAGAAGCGGCCAAGTCGAAATTCGAGGATCTCAAAGAGTCTACTGCTCAAGAAGATGACTCGAAAGTACAATATAGAGATATGTTTACTCCGGGACATGCACAATTTCATCCAACTATGATAACAATAATGGGTCAAATCAATCAAGCCCTCACCGGGTATGGCGCAGTTTCCGGTAAGACAATACTTAGCTTCAATAGGAAGCTCACAATCCCCCTGTGACACGCACCTTTTAACCTCCAAACCTAGTCTACGGTCCTCAAATCTTTTCTCTCCTCGGTTTCACCACCCGCAAATCCGAATACCTCACCCTCGGAAACGACATATTCTATTTCCTCATGATGACACTCGCCTGGCTCTCCATCGACGTCTACGGTCGTCGCACTCTAATGATCTACGGCAGTATCGGACTATCCCTATCCTTCCTCCTTCTAACCGTCTTTGGTGCCATCGCCCCCTTCCCAAGTATCCCCGCCCTCGTGCCGGAAATCCTCGGTTCCGCAACCCTCTTCTTCGCAACCGCCATCTTCGGCATCGGCTGGCTCGCTACCGTCTGGTTGATCCCGACCGAAATCTACCCTTCCTCCGCCCGCGCCCAAGGATCCGCCATCTCGGTTATCGTCTGGGGTCTTGCGAATTTCGCAGTTACCCTATTGACGCCGATTGGATTTAATCATTTGAAATATTGGCTGTTTCTGGTGTTTGCTGGGACGAATATGTTTGCGGGATGGTGGACGTGGAGATATTCGTTGGAGAGTGGAGGGAGGAGCTTCGAGGAGAATATGGAGTTTTTTGAGTGTGCGGAGAGGGATGGGAGTTGGGTGGTGGGAAAGGTGGATGGAGGGAGGTTTAGAAAAATGCCACGGGATGAGAAGGGGGATGAGGAGGGTGGAGAGAGTGAACCGTTGTTGAGGAGGGGATAGGCAGATAGGATTTAGATGCAGATGTAGATGCAGATGTAATTGTAAATGTAAATGTACCCTGTAGATAGTCGATTCATGGGAAATAGTATCTCAAACTTCTGACCATTGCAAATTACCACATGGAACAAAATATGAAAACACATATATAAAATGAGTAATGGAATTGATTAAAGAATGTAAACATCGATTCCGACTCTATCTAATCCGCTTAAATCCTCCTCTCACACTCAATGATCCTAATCAAAACACCACAAGGAGATCCCACAAAATACCTCTCTCCTTCTACCATTTATATAAAGACAGTAGAGCATAAAGCAACGCCTTTCCCATATTAACCTAGACGTGTATGATATCATCCATCAACCCAGATCTCTGCTCTTCTCTTCACTTGTTTTCTCTAAATACATCTTCCTCTGTCCACAACACCCAGCATTAACCCATCTATCTATCCATTTATCCATCTCCCAAACAGCCGCGCTCACAAAGGAACAAAAGAAATCAAACCCGCAAACCGCCAATATCAAGCTCAAGCTCCAGCTCACCACGTAAACATCATCAACGCGGGATTCAACGCAATGGGCATCAAAAAATGGCTGACGACCACTGTACACAGGGGGAAGATGGCGACAAAAGTATCGATTCTCCAATTCCAGGGCACGACGAGCGCGCAGACGATCATGCCTGCCGTCATCAGGATGCAGAAGATGAAGGTGTATTTGAAGCGTTTGAGCAGACGTGGGATTTCTTCAAAGAAGGTTACGTTTTCGACTTCTTTGGCGGTGGCGCCCCAGGTCATGTCGATTTCGAAGAAATGGCAGAGAAGGGATTGTGAGACGTGCATGGAGAGACCGCCGAGGAAGACGGTCATGAGGAGGAGCCATTTGATGTTTTCGAATACTAGGGGGGAGGGAGGTCAGTTGATTTTTTTTAGGGGGGGGGGGGGGATGGATAGGGAAGGGAAGGAAGAGGAGAGAAACTTACGAGAAGAAAAGAATCCACGTTCGTTTAATCGATATCTCAAAACGGCCAAGGAAACATTTCCCAAGATGGAAAAAACAATAATGAGCGAGAAGTAAACCTGGAAGGAATCAAGATAATATTTATCGTACAATCCCACATACCAACCCATGATGAAGTAATTCGCAAGCGTCAGGATCCACGAGGCGCCAATGGCGTAGTAGGTACCGATATACGCCATCATGGTAATCTTAGATGTGAATCTCATATTGGAAGCCAAAAATTCTCTGAAGAGTTTCGTAAAGGGACCGCGAGTGAGCCAGAATCGGATAGGATTGAAGAGAAGTTCGTTACATCCATATGCGTATTTTTCCCAACGCGCAAGCTCGTCGTAGACGGTGAGGGAGACACCTTCTTTGAAACCATCGCCAGTGTAGGCGGCGTAACGGATGATGTATTCGTTAACTTGGAGACGCAGAGACATGTCGAAATCTTCTGACACGTGGGATTCGGACCAGAATTTCTCGTAGCCGTCTTCGTCGTGGTAGGAGACTTGTTGCACGGCGGACCAGCGGAGCATGGCGTTGTGGCCGACAAAGGGAGAGACATCACCCATGGCTACGGCGAAACGGATGGCGGTGTAGACGAGGTTGGTGAAGAAGGTGATACTGAGGATTATTAGTTTTGGTTATTTACTTAAAATGATAGAGACAGCGATAACTTACCCATTTTCGAAGAAACTATCAGTAACTTGCATAACACCAGAGTTGAATTGCAAGATACCAACTTCAGGTGATTGTTCCATTTCACTAGCAGCATCCAAGAGACAATCGGCAGGAACACGAGTATCGGAATCGATAAGCAAGATGTAATCACCCACACGGATATTACCACCCGCCCAAGCACGACCTTCCTCCTCTTCGAGAACCCGAGCCAAGCATTGGTCATAGGCGACATATTCCTCCGCTTGAGACCAACCCTCGTGACGAGCAATGGAGAGAAGTCTTTCTTCGACCTTGTTGGAAACCATGAGAGCGTAATTCATGTTGGAAGCCTTCTTAAATTTACCACGACGAAGGAAGGCTTTTTCTCCATTCTCGGGATTGGGCTTGTGTCCAGGGCGGGAAACCCATCCGATGGTATGTTCATCATAAAAGTCACGACGAGCTTGAGCTTCTTCTTCAGGAAGTAATTGCATACCGTCATCATTGATGAAGATGTTGGCAGTTCCACCTTGAAGCTCATAGGTGGAGATAGCAGCCTTGAGAGAAATGATAGTGGGTTGAATAACAGCAACGAGACCTTCCTTGTAGACAGGCATTTGAATGGTGACGTGAGGAAGTTCTCGGTTGTTTCTGTTGAGACGTTTAGGAGCCTTTCCGGAGTAAAATTTCGAGTTGCAGTTCAAGTTATTGATTGGCCCAAAACATTGGGTGAGATTGACAATAATGACTTGCATGAAAAAAAGCGAAACGAAGATTTGACAAGGGACGACGGTGAGTAAAGCTAATCGAAGATAGTCCCCGTCAACAGCGATTTCAAGTCCGAGTTTTCTCCAACCGAGACCGAGAGCGACAATAAGAAGACACAAAGTTGCACCAACCATGAGGGGATTGAGCAGTAATGTTGGTCTTTTGTCTTGTGTTCCATAACCTTCTTCAATATCAGATCCGTCTCCTGGATCAGTGGTGGAAGCATTTGCTCCGCCATTCTTCTCATCAACTTCATCATCATCATCGGACCAGATCATCTCCAACAAAGATCTTTCAATATATTCTGCTCGCTTTAATAAATGTTTTGGGTCATCATCCCAGACAATAAGAATCTGTTGATCTTGGATGAAAGCACCGAAGTGATGCTTTTGGCATCGAGGTAGGCACTCAACAGTAGGAAGAATTTGAAGACGGAGGCCATCCGAAAGAGGAACGTAGTCAGCGTGCTGACGGGCGAGGAAGATTTTGATGACGCGAGTATTGACAGTCATGGCAGCCTAACCATCAGATTAACAAATGCCGTGGAACGAAAGCGATATGATTCACTTACTCTGACGTTCATTGCTACAATGTAGTCAAATACACCCGATGGTTCCGTCCTTAAAGAAGGCGGACAGCATGTGAAATCACCCTTTGCCTTCTTCAAGATAACACCCTCTCCTGGAGCACCAACGGCCCATAACTTTTCCATTTGTTGTTGATGTAACCAACTGACAACGATATCGCTTTTGACTGTCAAAACGCTCTCCCGACCTCCATTTCTGAAATCGCCTTCCGGATATAGAGAGGCTGGCCTCGATTTATTGACAAAGGATCCTGCCATGGGTGAGTCTAGTGGAGGTGTGGTATGCATTTCTAATTGCATTGGTGCTGTTGCTGGTGCTTCGGTCTTCTTAGCATCTTTCTCAGCCGTTTTCCCTGGGGCGAGATATCCCTTGATGGCGTTCATCTTGGGTAATAAAGGAGTGAAATGCAGGCAAATGTGAGGATGATATTTGTAATTAATAATAAATACTGATTAATAAATTCAAAAGATTGTGGAATGGGTGTTAGAATAAGAAATGATTGAAATCAGCAAGCCAAAAGAGGGATAACTTTACTGTGGATGAAGAACAAAGGTTCAAGATGAAAGTCTCTCTGTCGAGCGGGGTGGAGGGCAATATGTAATAAGTAGATACTGTGAAGAAAAAGTCATGTTGACCAGCGCCACTGAGCGCTCCAAAAGACTGCTATCGAAGCTAGCGATAAGTAGGCATGGGGCGAACAACATCCATTCATTGAACCCGCATTGGTTCGGAGCAAAGAGGAGCTGAGAAAAGTCCTAACCAAGTTGTAAATTCTGGAGCTTTAGCGACTGCGACCCGTCAGAACTTGTAGCTCGAACAGGCTTGAGCGAGTAAGAAACAAGATCCTTCATTTAGCTTGCTGCTGCCATACTCAAATGGATCAAATTACCATACGAATACAAGGCTTGGATAAGCCATACGGACAGTAAATGCATGGGAAGCCCTCCTCTATGACACTAGAAGGAGTATCAAACGCCGAGTCCAAAGCTAAAGAGATGTAATTCGGGTTACCCAAGTGTGACTGTCCCAAGTTTGGTTAAGATTCAGACGAAACTATTTTTGATGCTGTGCGTTCCCGAGGCAGCTCTGACAATTGAAAGATGAGGTAAAGAGAAGCGAGTAGGTTCAGGCTATTAGCAACCATGAAGCGATCGACGCTAAGCTGGGATGACAAGGAATAATTACGCGAATAGACCTTCCCTTGCAGACAAATTCTCGAGCTAGACGCACTCTGGTCTTGGCGTCTTTCGGGAATATCCTTAAGGAATAATCTGCCCCGTTACAGTATATAGAATGTTTGTAATTTTCTATTTTGCGCTTTTCGCCTCAAAGGGCTACACATGAGGACTCAAATGCGTTGCAGCTGGACTTTCTGAAGCATTTCATGATCATGATCATATGGTAACCATATATATTGGAATACTCATCTCATGATGCTCGTACATAAAATTACTCCATTAGGCTGAATCATATTTTGCGCGTACCTACCTTAGTCACTCAACCAAAAGACAATACAGGGACTTGGCCTCGGATGGCTGCAGTCTTTCCTTTGAGCTGGATCGAAATGGATATCGAGGAAATTGCTTAGCGACTCAAAAGTCAGGTGGAAAAGTTCTCCTGACGTTGACACTGTACTATGATGAGTGACTGGATGATAAGAATTTTATAGTACTTACTTCAATTAGATACTACTTTGTGGACTCTTATAGATGGAGACCCTGATGTATATTCTTCTAGCCCCTTTGACCAATATACCAAGGAACAATAGTGGAATCAATGCGGTGCTACATCAATACTGTACGAATTTATTCCCAGATACCAGGTAAACAGTCAGCGAAAACTTACACCACTTATAGAGTAGTGATACCCAAGGCATAGCATTCTCAAGATTTCGAGATACTCGAGTATCTTGCACCTAGATTCATGACTAGATAGGAGAAATTCACCCACCAATCTCAAAGGTCGAGAGTTTTCCTAATCTGTGTCAGACCCTCCTACGTGCTAGGTGAGGGTCCAACCCCATGTCATATGGGTAGCTCTAAATCGCCTGAAATTCTTTATCAATTCCTGTGGATTGAAGATCACACTTATTTTCCTAGCGTAAAGGTAAGAAGTTTCCACTTTTTTCCTAGAGGACGATTTGGACAATTTCCCCCATAGGTATTCAGGATCAAGGTGATGATGACTTACGGTACTGGCGAGCCTATATATATAGAGGAACGAGGGATTGTGAATCGAAATCTTGGCTTGGCCGCTTGGAGCGACAAAAGGTCTCAGTCGTCGCGAATTGGATCGCATATTGTCGAATACTTTAAACCCCCGTTTTTTATAACTCCGAGCAAACAGGAACAACGAGACGGGGACCTTGAAATCCAAAAGCTTAAAAGTACGGTTGGATATCTTTTCAAAAGGACCCCTCAGTTACTTGCATGGTACATACATAACCTTACTACATGATGAAACAAGCACGACACATTTACCCACGGTGCATGGACAGTTTAATCTCTTAGATTTGCAGCTAGTTGAGCCCAAGCTCTTTTCGAGTGGGTATTATATTTGAGATAGATCTGAGGCCCGTTGAAGAAAAGAAAAAAAGAGGAAGAATATTTTGCTGGGCTTGAAAGATATTGTTACAATTGTTCCTTTTCGAATATCTGTCTCGGCGCCCATATATCGAAGGGAAGGTTGGATCGAAATGGGAGAAATCTAGAAGCTTGAGATGACACCACTGTTAATTCATAGGAGAATGGAGTGAGTTCGCACTATGTACTTTACTGCTCAGACCTGTTTCCGTATCCATGCAGGCCTTGACTAGTTTTGTTTTCTCGTGTCTCGACATGTGGAGATCAGCTCTGTCAGCTAAAGCCAATGTTAAGATGTTTACCAGAGTTGTTGGATTGTTTCATCACCTGTGGGGTATGGTTAAAAACAACTTCCAAAGTTATTTGTTGAATATATGTCCGGATAAGGTAATGTGGATATGCGGCAACGCCTTGAAAGAGGCTCTCGTTCTCATTTCGGATGTTTTGTCCAGAGTTCAAAGAGCCCGTTGTCCCCAAATGCTCGATGAATCGACCCGCCACCAAGCAATTGATTCGTTTTTGGCCATATCTACACATAGTATCAGTGAGCTGTCATCTTAAATAATCCAAACATTGTATCTGCGAGAAAAGTCTGCATGGCATAATCTCCGTAGACTTGTTCAAGGGAATCATGGAATTCTCGCGTGTCAAGGCCAGGCTTTGCTGTAGTGTTTAAACCTGTCTAGCACACATGCCATCTAATTTCTATAATGCAAACCCCTGTATTTGTGCGTAGCTCGGAGCCGATGCTTTGATGCTGTGATGCTGTGATTTTACAGCTCTATTTTGGGACCATAGAGATATATTTCAGCCTGTGAATCAACGTTCTGTGCGTAAATCGGCGCTATCCAGCCAGTTGAGATAATGATTGCCTGACATATGAAGGGCTTGCTGTTCAAATGATCTTTGTAGAAGGTGCCTAAAGAGGCAACCGACCATGAGAATATCGTACCTAGTAGCTAGCGAGTTGATTTTCTTTATCAATATCATCTCTTATTATCCTTGGGGTAAGTTTAAAAGTATCCTTATAGATAGGTTTTGCTGTAGCTGGTTGTCTCAACAACAATCCAGGAGCCCGGAGGACTGTTGAGTGAAAATTCACAGAGCGGTTGATATGGAATTCCTCAAGCTTTTTGTGCTGCTGATAGTAAAAACATCCCAAGGTGTAGTAATCAGTCATATCATTCGACACCGTTGACAGTGGCACAGAAATCGAGGTAGAACAACAAAGGTTATGGCTCTGATGCATATTGACAAGTTTCCCTAGGCTCAAGACCACACAATCGTGCGTTTGTGTTTGACCACAAGGCTGACCTAAGAAGCGTAGCTTGCCCGTCACTAATCTAGAAGGTCAGATGTCCAGAGGATGTGAAGATTGATAGTTTCACATCCATACTACTAGCGCTGGATCGCTATGGAATTTTCATAAGTTCGTTGCTTCATCTCCTTACTTATAATCATCTCGTACTCTCAGAGGCCAATGAAGTCATACATCAATCCTTCTACCTGGATCTTCCATGTCGGTGATCTGCAGTTAGTATCGTTTGCAGTTTGCCAAAGTTTATTATGGCAGTCCAGAGCCGTCACTTGCGCTCTGCTAATCACAGGTAGAAGTAAAGACATCGTCAAATTGGGTTCCCGCGGCCCCAAAAATTGGAAACGCATCTTTGAGAATGAGGATGATAATTCCACCAGGCTTAATGGACAGACCAGGTAGACTGGCACTAGTAATTCACCTAGCAGTCAGTATGGCTATGTTGATATTCTAGCAGTCAGTCATTTGTTTTCCCACGATTAAAGGATTTTGATTGGGCGCATGATACTATCTGACTTCCGGTCTTCAATAGGTGAGTAATGGTATAGATAGCAAGAGGTCGAAGGAGATGAAATTGTTTCCTTCCTCGCACCCTTGCAAAAGACTTAGACGCAGGTGTGGTTTAAAATTAAGTTTAACTTGTGTACTCGAGGTGATAATTGTTTTGGGCAAACTTGGTTGCCTAGATTGATCTGGCAAAGCTCTTCCATCCGTCTGATATGTAGCAAGTGTGATTGATTCCCAGAGAGTGCGATACTCGTATGTCTTATATCTTATTTTTCCCGTGATCATCAGAGACCAAGGCTGGTTTGAAGACCATCTTGTTGCCTACAGGTCGACAGTCAAGGTATGAGCTGCGAAGAAGTAGTATGATTTAAACGACTATATCGAATACAGAAAAACTGTGTTGTCAATTTAAACACATGATTGTAGCTGTGGCCATGGTAGTCTGAGCCAAGCATTCTAACCAGTTGAAGTGGCTGCTTGTAATTTCCGGTGGTGTATTTGTACCACTGTATTCACATGGCGGTGACAACTTGTAATGTAACGTCGGCTCGGTGATAGAGTTTTGCCTCGACATGACACCCGAATTATCGGTACGTGTTGTCATTCGATGCGTCATCCCATCTTCGTCACATGTACAGTGCGAGGTAAGGCCAGTAAGAGAATTGCAGATCTGGCCAGACCTAATGAAGCTCTTGAAGTTTGAATAGGACCAGGATGCATGTTCTTCAAGGGCTAGTGGACATTTCATCTGCAGGTTCTGCAGCACAGAATATGTAGAATGGGATGAATAAGGTTCAAAGTTCCTCATTGATGTCTTAGCAACATATCCAATATCGGAGGAGTGGTGATTATAAATGTCCCAATTGACTTCGTCCGTATTCTGCTTTGTTGAGGTTGAGATGTTGTGTTGCATTGGAATACACGACAAAGGTAGCGGAAGCCAAACCGGTGCCGCTGGCGCAACGTAACCCCCACGAAGATTTGAACCCTTAGAAACTTAGGGCTGTCCAATGAGGTAATAGCTCGTCAGCAATGGTGGGTGGGATGGATGACAGCCACAGTACCCACTATATTCATTAACAGTACGTTGTGGTTGGCTCAATTGCTGTGAGTACCGTCACTAATGCATCTTAGATGATAAATTTCATGTTGTTTCATTTTGGGGTGGATTGGAGGCGGTGAAGTGACATCAAAGACCCCAAAAGTTAAACTTTTTTTATACGAGTATCGTAGAAAATAGAAGATTGAAATGTTGTTATGGATGTTGTGAGTGAATCAATTTGCAACATGACTCACATATTTCGAGGATCTTCACATTAAAAGATCCAAACTTCAATTTAAGTCTCATAGTCTTGAAGTCTCATAGTCTCATAGGTTGAGTAATGGTTGGAGGACGAAAACGTGTTGGATGAGTTGGGGAGAAGGTGCAGGAGTGCAGGAGTGCAGGATTGCAGGATTGCAATATGTTTAATAAAGATGTTTGTATTGTAGATATTAGATATTAGATATTAGATATTACCATGCAGCTATTCACATTTGAATGTTGTTATCTATCTTATTAATTAAGGATCGTGCGGCGGCGCCGATAGCACTACCTACAAAACCCACGATGCTTGTAGTCAGCTACAGCCCAGCTGTGATAAACATTTCTGCTGACGTTTTGGAAACTTTTTTTTTTTCGAACTTTCCACCATTATCCAAACATACTCACTCTCCTCTGTACAATTGATTTTCATACGCTTTTACCCTCTTTTATGTGGAGAATATACCAGTTGCCAGTATAACTACTAAACCATACTATTATACTTTTCAATTTCAATTCCAGACCCCCATCAGGTTCAAACTTACTTTTCAATTCTACGATTCTTCATTATCTCATTCATTCATCCATCCATCCCATCTATTTATCTCTTTCAAGATATTCAAAAACATCCCCCCCACCACCTCTCACCCCACTGTCTGTATCCAACCTAGAATTTACAACGTTTGAAGACGTCACTGTTTTGAAAATTGAGCAGATATATTGCAAACACCGCCAAAGCACTTTCCGATCTATAGAATGACCTCGCCATTGCGGAAGCACCGTACTTCGAGCATTTCCAGCGATATTGATCCATTCGCTGCGGCACATGTTTACTACAGCAATGACTCAAATCAGAAGTCGTTTCGTCAGTTTCGAACCCGTACATACTCTTCAGTAAGCACATCATATCGCTATCCAACCTTTCAAACACTCATCTAATCTCCTCGCAGAATCAGAGCGCCTTCTCCACACCAATCACAGGATTAGAGAAGCCCAAGAGAAGAGGCAGTCATGGTCAGTTCAAATACTCTGATATATAAGGTCCCATCGACTAATGTACATATCTGCAGATGATATTGGAGATCACGGACGTAAATTCTTAATACAAGTTGATTCGACGCTGGAAGCCCTTCGAAAACAGGAAGACACAGATGACAATCACCAAATTACAATAGAAGATTTGGGACCAAAGGTGAGATTCTGCAGACATTGTATGGATTCAATTTCTCCAACTAACGCGTGTTGTAACAGACTCTTCCTCTCGGAACCGTTACCTCGAACGGATTCAAAAGATATGACATTCGTGGAACTTATATGCTATCAAACCTTTTACAGGAATTGACATTGGCAAAGGAAAATGGCAGAGAGCAGATTATTTTGGACGAATCTCGTCTCAATGAGAATCCTGTCAACCGTCTCTCCAGATTGATACAGGGCTCATTTTGGGATGGTTTGACTCGTAGAATCGATGGCTCGGTGATTGAAATTGCTGGGCGTGATCCTAAGGATTGGACTGACGACCCCCGTCCACGAATCTACATACCTCGAGGTGCACCTGAACAGCATGCATACTATACCAAAGTGGCAAACGATAGACCTGAAATTCGTCTCGATGTTTGTTGGCTACCTGAGAAGATTACACCAGAAGTTGTTCGTGATATGAACTCTAAGCCTGGCCTCTTAGCTGTTGCCATGGAAGAAGTTGTAGATCCGTCAACAGGCGAAAAGACTCTCAAGGGGTTACCATTCGTAGTACCAGGTGGTAGATTTAACGAACTTTATGGATGGGATAGCTACATGGAATCACTCGGTTTAATTGTCAACGACAAGGTCCACTTGGCAAAATCGATGGTACAAAACTTCTGCTTTTGCATTGAACATTACGGAAAGATCCTCAATGCCACTAGGTCATACTACTTATGTCGTTCTCAACCACCTTTCTTGACGGACATGGCACTTCGAGTTTTTGACAAGATCAAGCATGAGCCAGGATCATTGGACTTTCTAAAGATGGCTATTCTTGCTGCCATTAAGGAGTATCATAGCGTGTGGACGGCAGTGCCAAGATATGATCCTATCACAGGTCTTTCGAGATATCGCCCCGACGGTCTTGGTGTACCTCCAGAGACCGAAGCATCACATTTCGAGCATTTATTAGCACCTTATGCTAAGAAGCATAACATGACCTTCAAAGAATTTGTTGATGCTTACAACAACGGACAAGTCGTGGAACAGGACTTGGATGATTACTTCCTACACGACCGAGCAGTCCGCGAATCTGGTCACGACACATCCTACCGTTTGGAAAGGGTTTGCGCAGATCTTGCAACAATTGATCTTAATTCTCTTCTCTATAAATATGAAAAGGATATCGCACATACCATTCGCACATTTTTCCAAGACAAGCTTGAGATTCCAGCCGAATTTTGCGTGGGCGACATGAAGCCTGGTCACCTTCAAACATCATCAATGTGGGATCGAAGAGCCAGAGGTCGCAAGTTAGCAATCGATAAATATCTCTGGAATAAGGAGAAGGGCATGTACTTTGATTATAATACCCTGAAGCAAGAGCAGTGCACATATGAGAGTGCTACTACCTTCTGGGCAATGTGGGCAGGTGTTGCTTCGCCACAGCAAGCTGCCAGTCTTGTCACCAATGCACTTCCTAAATTTGAAGCTGCTGGAGGTTTACTGTCTGGGACCGAAGAATCTCGTGGTGCCATTGGATTAGATCGACCAAATCGTCAATGGGATTATCCATATGGTTGGGCTCCGCAGCAAATGCTAGCTTGGACGGGGCTACTACGATATAATTATCAGGAAGAGGCTGAGCGACTTGCCTACAAATGGCTGTTCATGATCACAACCGCGTTTGTTGATTACAATGGGGTGGTGGTTGAAAAGTACGATGTGACCAGAGTGATTGATCCTCACAAGGTTGATGCAGAATATGGCAACCAAGGGTCAGATTTCAAGGGAGTTGCTAAAGAAGGGTGAGTTAAACAAATCGGTTCGACCAACTGCAAAGTACTAATGATTTTTAGTTTCGGATGGGTCAATGCCAGTTATGTTTACGGACTCCAAATTATCAATGCACATATGCGACGAACACTCGGAACTCTTACTCCTTGGGAGCAGTACAATAAGGCCATGAACCTGTGATTATACGAAGACAGGCCATCCGGAACATTTGATGCGTTGGCATTTGCATTTTTGCTCTATACCCTTTAAGTTTCTTAATAGTATTGAGAAATATTCTCGAGTTTTCGAGTTGATGATTGAAATGATTAGGATGGTGATGATACGCAGTCAGCATTTGCTTTGGGGGTATGGAGACTTTAAAGAAGATATGTATATGTTAGAAGTCAGATGGCAGTTGTGCCTCGTAAGAAATTAATATACCGGCAAAATTGCTGATGACAATATTATATTATATGAATGACCAATTGACCGTCCATTAATGACATGACTTTTCTTGGCTTGCATCACTCTTCCTTACTGACTCACTCAATACTCGTATGGTTACATGAGCGACGGATATATGACTGAAAACATAATTGCCTCACAGAACACCTAGCTAGCCTTCACGTCCTAAACCGCATCCTATAGTCGGAGTACCAAAAGCATGATCGGAAATCTTCATCTTTTCGGAAAATTAATGAGGCGATAACCGGATCAACTTTTACAAATGAAGGGGTAAGTAAAACAGAGTAAAGTTAACTAAGCCGAGGCATTTATTGGACCTGCAGAAAATTAATTTAATCCTCTCCTCCGCATTGGAGAGTCTGCCACCTCGGCAGACCTATTGACTCCTTGTGAGATCTGGGGTTATCGCATCTATTTTCGTATATTCGAGGGTCTTCACATGTTTACGATAACGTCGAGTTTTATGTGTGTGGGATGGGAACACATGTTAAGTGAGAGCTGAGATGTAACTTTCCAAGAGCATGTCTTACAATAAATACTCTTACGGCTGGACACTGGGCAGTCTGACCGTGTGTTGAGGGTAGTTTGATGATGAGAATTGAGGATTTGAATGGATAGGTAGATGGATGAAAATTAATGCTATAATAGGTAAAAGAAGCACACGACTCAGAATTGCTATCCAAAGACCAACAAAACATCTTCCCATCTTGAATTTCAACCACACCACCCATCCATCCATGATTCCGCATTCGTCATAAAACAAAATGTCAACCGCAACATGTTACACTAAAACGGATCAGATCAGGAAGCCAAGCTCACTAAAATGGTAATGCTATTTTCCCCAGTTTTCGGGAATGTGTCCAATCACGGCATTTCTAAAGCTCTCCCTTTGACCCGAACAACCAACCATATGTCATCTGTATTGAGGGCAAAGGGATTCCTTGATGGTCCGAGGATACAACCCAGTGTGAATGAGTCTTGTCATGAGCTTGCGATATAGGGAGTTAGTCCCGTTCTTGGACCGGGTAGATTCTTGAGAGGAGGGGGATATATAGCTATATACCTTGGAACTCTTTCTTTTGGAATTGTATCTTGACTCTCTGTTTGACAATTGTTTACTTTATAATCTTGAGATTAAAAGATTGATTACTAGTTCGATATTTTACATTCCTAAAGATACATAGGATTCTTCATTTCTTATCACTTCTTCAGAGCTTAAAAGAAGATACTCACAGGCGAGACTTGTTTCATTCTTTTATATACTCTATATCCATATATGCACATACAAGATGGCTTCTATCAATAGAATGGCCGGGACTTCGGTCGATCCAGAACAAGAAGAGAGAATCTTTTTAGAAGAGGTTGCTGCTGTTAAGCAGTGGTGGGCAGATGAGAGATGGAGATATACCAAGAGATCTTTTACTGCTGAGCAGATTGTAGCAAAGAGAGGAAATTTAAAGATTGAATACCCGAGTAATGTACAATCGAAAAAGCTTTGGAAGATCTTGGAAGGGAGATTCAAGGTATGCATTCCTGATATTTCTCGGTGATGATGGCAGCAGATATTAATTTCAATGAAACAGAATAAGGACGCTTCTTATACATATGGTTGCTTGGAACCTACCATGTTGACCCAAATGGCAAAGTTCCTTGATACAGTTTATGTTTCTGGATGGCAATCATCATCTACTGCATCTGCATCCGATGAACCTGGTCCAGATCTCGCAGATTATCCATACGTAAGCCCACCTCCTTCCTCTTCACCATCCAACCCACTAAAATCTTCTAGACCACAGTCCCCAATAAAGTAGCCCACCTCTTCATGGCTCAACTCTTCCATGACCGCAAACAACGAGAAGAGCGGGTAATGACCGCCTCAAAAGCCGATCGAGCCAAACTACAAAACGTCGATTACCTCCGTCCCATCATTGCAGATGCTGATACTGGTCATGGCGGTCTTACTGCCGTCATGAAATTAACAAAATTATTTGTGGAGAAGGGAGCGGCGGGTATTCACATTGAGGATCAAGCTCCTGGTACTAAGAAATGTGGACATATGGCCGGAAAGGTCCTTGTTCCAATTAGTGAACATATTAATCGGTTGGTTGCTATTCGTGCTCAAGCTGACATTATGGGTATGTCAAAATCTATGGTTTCTTTGGGAAGTTAAGGAATACAAGCTGACCTGCCACATAGGCTCCGATCTCCTCGCTATTGCCCGTACAGACGCCGAAGCTGCCACCCTAATAACCACAACCATCGATCCCCGAGACCATGCCTACATTCTCGGCTCTACAAACCCCAATCTCCAACCCCTCAACGACTTAATGATAGCTGGTGAGCGTGCCGGAAAAACCGGTGCACAACTCCAAGCCATCGAAGATGCATGGACAGCCCAAGCCAATCTCAAACTCTTCAACGACGCCGTCATCTCCACCATCAAAGCCAACCCCAACAATCCCAAATCCGACGATCTCATTTCCCGCTTCCTATCCGAGGTCAAAGGAAAGAGTAATTCCGAAGCCAGAGCCCTCGCTAAAACCCTCACCGGTGTTGATATCCACTGGGACTGGGACGCTCCACGTACACGCGAAGGCTACTATCGACTCCAAGGCGGCTGCGGCTGTGCCATCAATCGCGCCATCGCATATGCACCCTACGCCGACGCCATCTGGATGGAATCGAAACTCCCGGATTACAAACAAGCCGAGGAGTTCGCCGCAGGAGTCCACGCCGTCTATCCCGAGCAAAAACTCGCGTACAATCTCTCCCCCTCCTTCAATTGGAAATCCGCAATGCCGCGAGCCGACCAGGAAACATATATTCAGCGCCTATCCAAGTTGGGCTATTGTTGGCAATTCATCACACTAGCCGGTTTACACACTACGGCGCTCATCAGTCATCGCTTCGCAGAGGCGTACAGTAAACAGGGTATGAGAGCCTACGGGGAACTGGTGCAGGAACCGGAGATGGATCTGGGAGTGGATGTGGTGAAGCATCAGAAGTGGTCGGGCGCAAATTACGCGGATGAGCTGCTCAAGATGGTGACGGGTGGGGTGAGTAGTACGAGTGCGATGGGGAAGGGGGTTACGGAGGATCAGTTTCATTAGGGGATTGTGAATCGAGATGAGGGGAACTTTGTCAAGAGGAAGAGGGGTGAGGCGAGGAGAGGAGAGGAGAGGAGGAGGCTTTTTTTTAATCATTCGGGTTTGGGTTTGGATGGTTATCGGGATTTGATAGGATCATCTTTTTTTTACAGGAAAATAATAAATGCATATCTAGTATATTTCATATGGAGCTACTTACTTAGCTCATACATTCGATTTCCTCCTCTCCAATACCTCTCATCGTGATTCGTGAAAAGCATAGTCATATATCATCCAAAACAGTATGACGGACAAATTTAGCAAAGAAAAATTATTAACATTTGATTCACTATGTGCTGTCGACCTAATTCCTAGCTAACTTATTTATCTTCATTGTGTAGCAATCCTGCGACCAATGCAGCAATCAATTAATCATCATCCCATTTATTCCTTTCCACCACTTAAAAACATCTTCTTGAAATCCGCATTACTTTTTGGTTTCACATTAGCTTCCGAGCCTGCATCTGCATCTGGCGCTGGCGCTGGCGTTAGTTTTTTCCCTCCCGAGAATCCTAATCCTCTTTTTTGTCCCAAGCCACCTCTTCCTCCACCTGGTCTTCTGATCGGTACGCTAGGTTGCATAAAATTACTCGTGCTTATCCCCGCTCCCGTTCCCGTGCTCGCATTCGCACTCGCTTTCTCCTTTTCCTTCTTTCCATTTTGCCCAATTACAATGCGATCACTTTTAACCTCACTGGACTGCGCGAAGAGATCTTTCATTCCTCCTGTCCTCAATCTGCGACCTGGTGCTATCTCGTGGCTTTCGAGACCGAGAGCTGCCTTACCTGCAGAATTGACATCCTCGAACTCGACGATAGCGCCTTGGTGGTCTGGACGAAGTACGACTTTGGTGATCTTTCCGAATGGCTCTGCAATTGCACGGATTCTGGCATCATTGACTGTATCAGGGACATTGAGTAAGGTAATCGTTCGATTGGCACCTTCTGAAGGTTGATGTAAAGCATGTTGATTTTTGTGAGGATGGTCAGCAGGAGACATCGCAATATCCCCATCAGCATCTGGAGCTGGAGATGCCGAAGCTCCTTTTTCTCTACTAGTGGCGATAGGTTTGTAATTTCTCGTTTGTGTCAACTCGACATGGAGAATGGAGGATTTCAACTTGGTTTTATCCAATTCAAGTGCGGCAGTAGCTTCGTCCTTTTTCTCAAAGACGATGAACCCTGCACCCTTGCTCTCTCCCTTGAATGTCCTTAAGATTCTGACAGATTCAACCTTGCCATACTTTGCAAACACTTCCTTCAAATCATCCTCCTTTAAGCTCGAATCGAGGCTAGTTATGTGTAGCTCTCGACCTTCCGCCGTGGCACCCTCTCGATGTTTTTTCGCAGCGGGGTCGGAATATTTTGCTACAAGTTTAAATTTGTTCTCGAGCAACTTTCCATCGAGCTGGGTGGCTGCCGAAGCAGCTTCAGCTTTACGGAAGGTAATGTAGCAAAATCGACGATGCGTGTTAAATTTGAGACTTGGCCATCGGATACTGAATATTTCACCACAATCCTTGAAAAGATTGTGCATATAATTCTCATCAGCAGTAGGTGGATAATTCGTCACATAAAGAGTCAAACCAGTACCAGATTCTACTTTGATTTGATTCTCACCAAAGAATTTTCCATCACGGAGGAAAGCCGATTGAACGTCATCATTGGAACGGAATTCGATCAAACAGGTAGAGGAAAGCTTGTCTGCTTCGGTCTTGAGCGTCAAGCTATTGATGTGACCATATTCTTTGAAATACTGTCTGACTTTGGTTTGAGTAACCTCGGGAGGTAAATTGGTGACTATTACGGTAGTATTCTCGCGATCCCTTGTCAAATGCTGTTGTCGTAAAGCCTCTGAATCAGCTGTCGATTGTTCATTTTTTATCTTCTTGTGGGTATTACCATCAGTAGTATCTTCTGAGGTCGGCTCACGCTTCCTCTTCGCATTTCCAGGAGAATCCTCATCCGTTGCATCCGGGCTAACAATTTGTTGTTGTTGTTGTTGAGCATACAATTCCGCTTGCTCAACAGCTAACTTTTCCCTGCGCTTGGTGACTAGTTGAAGTTGTCTGCGGACCACGTCTTTTGCTGCTAACAAAGTATGTGCATCTTCGTAATTGTTGCAATGTGAAATGTAAAGTTCCATGATTGCTTCCGGCCAATCTAGATCCTTCGTACGTATAGCTCGAGACAGGACCATAGAAGGAAAGTTGGATGATTTGTTAATATATCGGACTGTCATTTCCCATAAGTAATACTGTTGCCAAAACACGTAGCTTTTTTGATGAGTATTCACAAGTTTTTTCCAATACTCACGAGCTTCCTCAATTGATCCTTTCTGAGTGAGGTACTGGATCATTATCCTTTCGATCCTGAATAAAGGATCTGTGTATTCCCTTTTGTAGAGCCTTCGACCCCAGTCCTGAACGGCCTCGAGTGAACCGGGCAGACCGCCGTCGGCCACATCAAAAGCTTCGTCCTCCAAAGCTTTATCGATTGTATTTCGCCTGAGATAACCACACCAAGCTGTGTAGACCTCGATCACTTCATCCATTGTCCCTTCACGATCCAATACGCCAGTGCTCGTCGCAGCATGCTTTATATCTTCTATCGAAGAGAAATCCCAATTCTGTGTTTCAGCAAGAAGTATATAGCGTGCCCATAAGCTTCCCGACCAAGGACAATGTGCAGTAGCTCTCTGGACAATGTAGAGGGGACTACCTAACTGAGCATCTGGATTTACGACGTAGCTTTGTTGAACGAAAGCAATGTAATCTTCCCAAGTGCCAGGATCCCGGCCCAGAATCGTGGAAGCCAACGCGCGTTCGTAGAGGGCAATTGCGAGAATTTGGGGGCTTTGAGGTAAACCCTTTTTGGGCTTCGTCACTGTTTGAAATGTCTCCCATTCCAAATATTCCTTCATTACGGATGCTATGCGCTCCTTATCACCAGTCGCAACAGCTTGCTGAAGCTTGAGCTCGTGCTGTTCACGCTGCTCATACAGATATCTTGCAGTGCTACCCATCTGTGTAACCTGGACCATCGTCGATTCATAAGAAGGCTCGTCATACTTCGTGAGAAATGTTGAGAACATTTGAGAAGTCTCATCCCATTTAGCATGTGGTGTTTGTAGACGGTCGAAGAATATTTTGCGGACGCGCTCTAATTGTTCACGAGTGGGAAATTTCGCAAGCAATTCTAGTTCAATAGTTATCCACCTATTCCATAACTCATGGCTGTCGTTCAAGCGAAATTGCGTAGCTGCGGCGCCTTCCTGCCAAAGATCTTGTGCCGTCTGCAACGAGAATAGTTCCTGTCCGACGAGTCGCTCGTCTTCTGGCCATCCTGCATCTGGATCCCGACAATCTGTGTATAATGACAAGACCCAGTCGCATCTTGCCAACCAAAGCGGATTGCTCCAAGGCTCTGCGCTTATTGCGCGATCGTATAATTCGACAACTTTAATGCGCTGCTCGAGATCTCTCGCGTTTCTGCTGGCCTCATCTACGAGCGCTAACCACTCCTCTTCACCAACAGGTGATTGTTCCATTGTAAATAAAGCTTTCTCCGACTACTTTCACTTTGGAAATCTCGTATCGATATCGGGAGGAAGCCCAAGAAGCATTTCGAGAATCTTCTTGAGATTTGGTTGATGAAAGGTTATCAATAAAAAAGTGTTGCGTATTAACAACAAGAATATAGGGTAGGTATCGAATGCCGCGAAATACGATTGATCTCGAACATTTTAATTCCACCGGACCTTTGCCGCCGCTTAATAATTTCGGAACACGACCTGCGGGACATGTTATCGCCCTTTACATTAAACGTACCGGATAAATTACAGAAAATTTATGGATTTAAAAACCGATTACATTTCCGACCATTTGAGAGTTCTATCTGTAGATAAAATGAAACATGAAAACTTTCTGACTGAGATAGCTCTTGTAAGCTTCAACAAAAATAAAAGTCGGAAGTAAATCTTGAATCTCACACTGTAGCGTAGATCTTAAAGCAGCCACATAGATTTGGCGAACCAAGAACTTCAATTATTTTGATATGACGACCGAGCCATTGACAAGCAACACCACCCAGTCCACATAATGAGTTTGAATCTTCCTTCGCGGCGCCTGCTAAGGTCTGGTAAGTGCATGGCTATCTCAGAATGCTATCAATGCTGATCAGCTCGCAGCTGCACCTCTTACAACATCCCATCCACCCATCGCCTTCCTCATCCCATTATATACCAATCAACGAAGATCACTATGGGACAACTTTTCAAAGCGTCTCGACAGTGCAAGGAGGATGTTCTCACCGGACAAGGCCCCCAAGAATCCTTTGACAGAAGAATACCTCAAGAAGAAATCTGATGCGCAACGACAACAGGCCGAGCGAGGAGATCTCGCAAAATCATCTATCTTCGAAGATGAAGGTTCAAGAAGCAAACGAGATCAGGAGAACAAAGTCCTACCCAGAAACCCTGAAATAATGGCCAGAGCACTCGATCCAAACCCCAATGCTACAATTCGATGGAAAAGGAAGATGGTTATACAGGAGGTTAAAAAACGAGGACGTTTGACAAAGGATCAGACATTGAAGAGATCGGAAAGAGTGTTGTTGTCAAAGAGTCATGATTTCAAGACTTCAGTGAAGAAATTGGTTCCTTTGGCTAAGCAAATTGCGGGCAAGACAGTGGAAGATGCGATCATTCAGATGAGATTCTCGAAGAAGAAGGTTGCCAAGGATGTCAAAGAACATCTGGAGCATGCAAGGAATGAGGCCATTTTGAAGAGGGGTATGGGATTAGGGAAGGTGGAAAGAAAGTCTACTGAAAATTTCAAGACGCGATATATTGTCACAAAGGATGGAAAGAGGGTTAAGGTTGAAGATCCGACTACATTATATGTTGATGAGGCTTGGTGTGGAAAGGGAGATTGGACTAGAAGTTACGATTTCAGAGCGAGAGGAAATGTTAACATCATGAAGAACAGGACAACGAGTAAGTTGAGTATCAGTTGTGGCCATTTTGTCAGGGCTAACATATCTAGGTATTTCGCTCGTATTGAAGGAAGAAAAGACTCGTATTAGACTGCATGAAGAACGAGAGGAAAAACTGAAGAACAAGAAGGTCTGGGTTCAATTGCCAAATAGACCTGTGACTGCCCAAAGGCAGTACTATTCATGGTAATTTTGATGTATAAATTACTCTGAGGTGTATACTATAAGATTATCAAAGATCACTTGGCAATACTATCCAATTGCAATACTATCAAATTGCAATACTATCAAATTGCAATGCTATCAAATTGCAATACAAAGATTATGGTGACCAAACTATTTCAGCGGTAGCGCCGTCAATTATGAATACAGTTTTGCTAAAATGTTTTGTTATTCATTCATATGCTCGTTAATATCATTAAATCCTGACCCCTCTTCATATCTAAGCGCTAGAGAGCAACTGTTCTTCTTCATCTCTGGGATCAGTTGCAGCACTTCTATTCTTTCTCTCACCGTATCTCGTTTTCCATCCTTCCCAAGCATTCCACAACCTAGAAGATTGATTGAAACCATGACACAATATACCAGCCAAAAACCCCACTCCGTCATTCTTGAATGCTAGCAGAAACCCAACGGTCATGAACATTACTGTCCATCTCTCCTTTCTTTCCTCGTCGGAGAGTGGTCTATGGCGTTTTGTCGTTTGTAGTTGAGCCGAGTCTGATCCAATACTTGATTCTGATATATCCCACAGATCTCGAGCTCCGTAATTAAGACTTTCTCCTACCTTTGCCAATTCTAGCCCAGCTGCTACGACCATGATTCCAAGCAAACTCTTTGGATATTGTCTCAGTAGTCCTACAAGCGTCTCGCCAAAGAAGAATCCCAGTATCATCTTAAAGATACCAAGGATGATGATACTTGCACCACTTCTGGCTCCAAATCTATACTGAGCAGCAAGTCCTCCCGAGCCATGGCAAACAGGCATAGCACCAAACCAGCCACCAATCAAATTCATGAGCGCGACGCTGACGCCAATCGAAGTAACGCCTGGGGCGGGGATGTTTGGTAGGAGATCGGATGCCAAAAAATTGACAGCAATAATAGAGTTCAAGGTTGTCAAGGGAATTTGTCCAAGACCAGCGTCCAGTGCACCGACTTTGAACGAAGTCCCGGACGGAACATAAATTTGAGGGTGCCATAATCTAAATGAAGGTAAATAGCTCAAACCCGTGATACATAATGACAACACAAGTCCAAGAATAAAAATGGCTAGAGCATATGGTAGTCTTGGAACTCTCTGCGTAAGCAGCAGAGCAATGAAGGCGAAAAGAGCCCAAATCAAGTTATCAGCAGTATGTGGAGTCGTCCATCCCAAAGGTTGAAGGAGACTTGAGCCAGCGGAAAGAACCAAAGACAAGCCGGCTCCAACTTGAATTCCTGAAACATACAGTCAATACTGAACCATCATTGAAATAGAAAGGATTTTAGCCAAAAAGCTTACCTTTGACGACGGGTGTAGGTATCATATGTGTGAACCATCGAAGAAGTCCCGTGGCGCTTAAAATTAACACCACGCCGGCAACAGTGTAACCAGCAGAAACAGTTTCTTCAATCGAAAAGTTCCTTGAAATAGCTACAGCTGCAATAGCCTAGAGCATGATCAGCCAGGAATATGGCTAGTTACAATAGCACCTACCTTCATTGGCTGTACTGGCAGAGGTATACCAAAGACAACGCCCGTCAATATATTCCACAGGCCCGAAAAAACCAGAGTTGTTGAGAGAGATATTGAATTATTGATCGCCAGAGCAATCATCAGTGGTAGAAGTGTTCCTAGATCACCAAAGGCGCCTGATATCTCCGCTAAAGGAGAATCACTTAGCGCGGCCACATTATTCTTAGATCTAGCTTTCAATCGCTGGAGAAATGTAGTTGTCATGTTGTCTCGTAGGACAATGTCAAAATTAGATATTTATGTTTGCTGACTTGCAGTGAGGGGAAATTGATGGCTTCGTGATGCCTTTATATTGAATTTCTTTCAATATTTCATCAGGAAATAGAACATTACGTGAGCAGGTATAAAACGCAAGACTTCGTCGAACAAGACAAAAGAAAAAAGGTATCAATCTATAAAAACTGGAGACATTTCACAATATCCTCAATATCTCGGGCTTACGAAATTCTACATAGTCATGGGGAACTGATCTGATCGGAAATAGAAGTGACAAGTCGAACATCATAGATGGGGGAGGTGCGACTATCAAAAAGGATCGTGCTTTTTCAGCCCCACACCTCCACGCGCACTTAAACTTAATGCTTGCTAGTCGCGTACACGTCGTTTCGGAACGCGTTTCTTATATCGAAGCACAAAACTCTATAAGTCTTACACTCTTTACTTCTTACACTTACCTGTTATACAACTCCATACAATGATTTGATGATTTTTATTTTATGATTACGTTCAACTTTACATACGATAGTATCCATACTTCTCAATCGCAATCATATTAGATTTAATTATAATGGTTTCATCACGGGAATCTTCGCCCGGAGGGTCTACTTCCTCCATGGAGTTGACACCCAAATCAAAGATAAGAGCAGCTATGGCGGCGGCAGGGATTAGTGGTTCTGATGAGGAGAGCGTCTCTGGAAATGCAAGGAAAAGAATAGCCTCACGAAAACCAAATTCAGATATATCCAATGCAAAATTGCAGTCAACGACGCTGGGCAGGAGGGAGGGTTCAACCGATTCCGGAAGCCAGACTTCTTCAGATGAAGAAGAAATAGCAAGACCAAGAGGTCGAATGGCCGCGCGCATGCAAGCTGCATTAGATGGATCAGACGACGATCAGCTTGTGGCGAATAATCCGAGGGCAAGAGTCAAGAGACTCATCAAGAACAAATCAAGGCCCGAGTCGCCGAAGGTCGCAGATGATGACAGTCATGCCGATGAAAGTGATATACCTGTGGTTTCGCGAAGGCATAAGATAGGAAGTTCACCACGCCAGACACCCGTTAAATCAACCCCTCGGCAAGAATCCGCTTCTCCTGGACTTTTCGTTACACCCAGTGCTGGCAGATCAGCCACGCCACAATCCGATGCTTCCGATCCAGATAGCCTTGCAATGGACTCAATATCGAAATCAAACAAAGCTTTCCAAGACCTGGTTGCCAGGAAGCGCCAAGAACGGCACGCGAAAGAGGTGGAAGACAGAAAGAAGAAAGCTGCGAAGGCTGCAGAAAGGAAACGTCAGGCCGCATTGATTGAAGAAGACGATCAGGTTGACAGCGAAGACGAAGGAGGACAACGACTTACACAACAGAATCGTCCTACCCGGAAGGCGAGCAAGAGAGCTATCGAGGAGATGCACAGAGAGACTCAGCGATTGGCAAGGAACATGCAATTGGCTCACCAAGCTGCAAACAAAAAGAAGATCACGAAAGAGAGCTTGTTTGCCAAGTTTGGCTACAGACAAACTGAAAAGATTAATCCGGTTTCTTCTGACCCTGTTAGACCAACAAATTCAAGTCCTCCGCCCGCACCACAATCAGACGTTGAGATGCAAGAAACACCACCCACCTCTCCACCAGATGATTTGGACATTAACGATAAACAAGAATCCGCGGAATCTTCTCTATTAACAAGCACAGCCATGGATGTTGTAGCCGAAGAAGAGGATTTGCCTACTCTTGAGGAAGTTCTGAAATCATCACCACCTTCTAGAAGAGACAAGGGTAAAGGAAGGGCTGTTCATACAGAGCCACCCGAAATTGTAACTGAGAAGAAGCTTCTTTTCAAGCAGCGACCAATTAGGATACGGCCAGCTAAAGTTGTTACTGGTGATTTGGAGCTTGATTCGGATAGTGATCTTGAGATTGTGAAACCAAAGAAGTCTGCTCGCGATGCAAAGTTAGATGCCATATTTAAGCGCATTCCAGAGAAACAAGCCATGGAACCTCATTCGATGGTGGCTTTACGAATGCTGGCACATCTCAGATCTCCTGGAAAACAAAATTCTGGAAGAAATCAGAAACCGTCGATCACAGTCCAAGATCTACAAGTCAGTCTTCAAATGAAGGCAAGGCAACAAGCATACCGAGAAAGAGAGGAGCGCCTCCAGGCTCTAAGAGATCGAGGAATTGTAGTACAAACTACTGAGGAACGAGAAAAGGAAATGGCAGAGGTCGATGATTTACTCGCTAAGGCTCGCCGTGAAGGAGAAGAGATCCAAGCAAGGGAAAAGGCGGCTGCTAAGAGAGAGCGAAAAGCTAATGGTGAAGTGGACCCACTGGATGATAGCAGCGATGATGAGGACTGGAAAGAGACGAATGAAGTACCAGAAGAAGAAGAGGCTTCCGGCTCAGAAGACAACGAGCATGAGGACTCCGAAAATGAAGAAAGTGGTGAAGGCGAGAATGAGGAAATCGAGGAAGAAGAGATAACTGACAGCCCTGCGCTTAATCCCTTGTTTGACAATGAGGCAGATGAAGATGGAGAGTCTGAAATTGATCTTTCTATTCCAGAGGATCCGGCCGACCTTGTGGATGCTGAGGATGAAGAAGAAACTTTACCTGTCCATCGGCGGCCCAGAAACTCGAGAGTCACAAACATTATCTCCGATGACGAGGAAGAAGACCTTCTCACAAAGACACCCAAAGCTCCCAGAACTCTATCTTTGTCGCAGCCGCGAACGGACTCGCCGGTAATTCCAACTTCAGTCCTTCGATCAGCAACCAAAACATTCATACCTGGTTTGCCCATAACAGGCCCCGCTGGACTTGGTCTTACACAGATATTCCAGGGCACAATGGATGATAGTCAAGATGTATTTGAGGCATCAAATGCAGAGTCACAAACTTTGGATGTAAAGCAACATCCCATGGATTTCCTTCGCCGACGAGTTATGCCTGAGCTTCCCAACTTTGTTCCTACCATGGATGACGAGGAATCACAAGACATGGTAATGGACAGTCAAACACAGATACCAGCATCAAAATCCGTAGATAGTGAAACTCAGAGAATACAGGTTTCATTTTCACAATCGCAAATACATGATTTCGACAGTTTGGTCGAGAACCCGTTATCAACACAAGCTTCCGAATTCCCCAACACACAGGATGAAGGGTTCTCGATGATCACACCCATTAAATCTCGATTTATGGATCCCCCTTCGACCGCAGGCACATTTAAGATGGCATCTCAATCAACTCAAATCATTGGTGGTGATATCGAAGAAACGCCCATTGTGAAGAGGAAAGGAAAACTTCGTAGAAGGGCCCAAGTTACCTCTGTTTCCGATGAAGATGAACCTTTACATGCTGCCCAAGAGGATAATAATCAAAAGGATGATTTTGAAATTACCGCCGATGCTTTTGATGTCATGCGTAAAGCCGCCAAAAAGAAGCCGAAGGTTGTTGAAGAATTTGATAAGAAAAAGAGTAATGCTAAGAACATGGTCAATGAACAAGCCGAAGAATCAGAAGACGAGTATGCTGGTTTGGGCGGTGCCAGTGACGATGAAAGTGGAGGGGAAGAAGATGCCTTTGTCAAGGAAATGATAGATGACGAGAAGAAAGACATCGATGAGAGCGAGCTTGCCAAATTCTATGCGTAAGCAGTTGAAACTTCATCCCATGTAATCTTGCTAACCATTTTAGTGACCGTGAGAGAGCAAGTGATGAAAAGCAAATAGAGAAGCTTTACAATGATATCTCCAAGGGCATGCTCCGCCGCAAACGAGGTGCTGATTACGACCTTTCCGATTCAGATGATGGTGGAGAGGCACGTCAACGCCGAAAACGTGCAGCGGAAGCCAAGATGCGTAAAGCTTTACTTGCAGACGAAAAAATCGGAAAAATTGCACAGAACCCCAAAAAGGAGGCTTTTCTTCGTACTATCGAGGATCGAGGAAGTGACGATGAGATGGGATTCCTGGATGACTTTCAAGAGAAAGACGACACCTCTGACTCGCAGTCTCAACCTCAAAACGACGAATCTCAGCAACCAACACCAAATCAGACTGGAGATGTCATGGGCCCTCCCTCAAAACGTAAGCATTCTGATAGCACTGGTTATGTTCGACCGCCACCATATTTGCGACGGACAGGAAAGAAGCCTTCAAATTTATCAGAGGTTCGAGAATCACTGTCAAGTCTTTTTGAAGATCCTTATGCTATGGTTACTTCAAAAAGTCTCGAGACTGATTCAGATGATGATCTGGAAATTGAAGGAGGTCCAGAGCAAGGGAGCCAAAAGAATCGTGATCCTTTTGCCATACGCAGAACTGGAACCTCCATCATCGACAGGATACAACTAAAGCGTGAATCCTCGAGTAATGTTGCTGTAAACAACGAACGTCTTGCGTTCGCAGCACCTTCATCGCAACCAGGCCACAGGGTAGTACCCCTATTGAGAAAAGCCACAACCAATAGCAGTATTTTATCTGGAACATCAAGCACTGGTGTCAGTACTGGTATGTCAGCAACAGAGCGGATGGCCGGTGGGAAGGACGAAGGGTCGGGTATTAGGAGGGGGGGAGGCAAGCATAGTGGAGTGAATTCTTTGGTTCGGGAAAGTGAACGGAAAGCTATGATGGAGAAGAAGGAGAAGAGAAGAGAACAGAAGAAATTCAAGGGAGTGGAAAGTAGGCGCAAGGTCGTTGGTGGGTTATTTGGAAAGGGTACATTCGATTAAAAGGTTTTGGCATTGGGTCAGACTGGATTGTCTATGTCTTTGTCTGGATTAGCATTAGGTGTTTCTGGTGTAAAAGAATTGGCAGCAGCCATGGGAGTTTTGTTAGATTTGATGTTGGGTTATTGATGATGTTAATGCCATGGTTTTATATCCTGAAGTTTTTGGCCATGTCTTATTGTGGACTGCACGCACTGCTCTCTCTACCCACGCATTTTGTTTGTTGAAGGTATGAGCGAGCTTTGAAATGTAGTTTGTTATCAATCTTCATAACAGCCATCACACAGCATGATAATCGTTTGAGGGGGTGTTTCAATTAGTTATAATGTGCAGATTAAACCAGAACAATGAAGATACTTTCACATCGTATATCAGCCCACATAGAACAACTTTGGGGTCAACTTTCTACAATACAATTTATCTCCTTTGCATTGTGAGTCGTGCACTTCCTTTCCATCTTTCAGTCCATCGTATCCTTCCAAGATCATCCCAACAAACAATTTGCAAGCCCGAGCACGCGATCAAATGCCACAATAACCAAGTCATACAAACCGCTCCTTATCCGGTTCACCGTGCCTATCCCAACTCAAACATTAATAGAATTACCATAAAGTTACCACATAGAAATTCTCAAGACGTACAACACTCCCCCTGCATACAAGTACATCATAATATGAAGTGGATTTCCCTTCCAATCTTATCTTTCTAACCCCATTATGAGTGACCGGATAGCAATGTGTAACATGGACAAACAAGACTGGGCTTTCTTGCATATGCATATCTGACTGATGGAAGGAGTAGCTATATTGAAGTTCTGTTTATTTACTCCGGTCTTAGAATATATATTCTCTTTTGAGTAAAGATAAGGGGAGGAACAATTTGATTGTTTCAAAAATTCGAATCTTCTTTGAAGCTTGCTTGTGTTATGTGTAGCTTCAATGGGAAACAATCACACGTCAACACCTACTGGTAATTGTTCATTAGTACCAATTTCCTTATCCTTATCGTCATCACTATCGTCATCATTCCTTTCATCTACAACCACAACATCCATAGCCTCCTCTTCCTGCACAGCACACCTCAAATACGAAAATGGTGGTTTTTGTTGATTTTGAAGATGATTCGGAACCTCCAGAGCAGAGTGGAAATGAATTGCAACATTTACAGAATGGAATAAATGGATATCAAAAGCCCGTTTGGGGCGGATTTGGGGAGGCGAACAAGGAGATCAATGCATTTGCATTGGCGTTGGATCAAGACGAGAGGGAGAATCCAAATAAAACTGTCATTGCAGAGGCATTGGGTTGTTATCCGTTAGTTCTCATTCATAATTAATTATATTTGCCTGTGAATCACATAATCAGGAAGAGGCTAATATTCTCGTAGTATCATATCCGCCATAGCATCTAATATCGACCTCAATACCCTCGATTCACTTTCTCATACATGCCGCCAAGTTCGTGTCAACCTCCTTCAATTCCGTCCCAAGCTTCTCAAATCAACCCTCCATTGCGAAAACGAGGATGTAGAACTTGATCCCGAACATACATTTCGTTATCGAGCGCGAGCCGCAGACTACTATTTTGTCGAAAGCGGACGCGATGCACACGGTAGTGGGAAAGTAGGTGATTGTGCTAGAGATCTTGTGGGAGAGTGTCGCAAGTGCGGAAGAGTTGTTTGTAGGGTATGTGTTATCAAAGGATATTGGGATCTGTATGGGCGCTGTGTCCACGTATTATAGAGGCTAACTCTGTGCAAACAGAACTGCACTATCAAACCACCTGGTCCTGTTCTTTTACGTCACCGTCATCGACGCATGTGTCAGACGTGCTCGAAGGCCCCTCTTTCTACTTTGGTCGCTAACTCTTCATCACCTTGTCCCGTGTCTTCTTCCTCAACTACACATGAGCACACCCCTTCATTATCCCCCGAAACAATCAAAGATTCCCTATGTAGTTGTCCAACAACTGTCTGGCTCTGTCAACCCTGCGGACGCTCACTCCGCTCCACCGATCAAGAATACGAAGGCATCTGGAAATGGCGCACACGCTACCTTCCATCCCTGGGAGGTCTTGGCGTTGGAATCGGTGAAGGAAACCGTGGTGTTCCTTGCGGTCGTGGTAGCACATGTCTAGCCGCCATAGAAGTAGAACAAGAAACCGACTGTGACGCTGAAGATGCGCGTGAATTCGAAGAATCTAGTCGAGCCGGTTCTCCAGCATCCAGTCCTGGAGGAAGTATATTTGGAGGCGCGAGTCAGAACAACAGTGAGAGAAATTTAATTTTAGGGCCTGGATATGCGAGACATGAAATTGAGGGAATTGGAGGGGTCATGAAGAAGAAGAGAGTCAAAATGGTGAAGGTAGGGGCTTGTGTGCCAGAATTTGGTGATGAGAAAAGTGAGGGCAGGTATTTAGTTAGGGAGATGGAGGGAAGAGCGAGGAGTTGGTGTGGGTGGTGTCATAGGGTTGTTAAGGGGAGTGATGATATTGTCTAGCGAGACCCGCTAGCGAAGTGTCGAGTGGGAGGCAGGGTTGATGACCATCGAAAAACAAATGAAAATTGAGGATATCGATATGTCTGGTAGCGGGGTGGATAGAGGCATGATAGCATAGTATACAACGTGCACGAAAAGTGGGAGTTAGGATACCTAAGTATATACACATGATCGATGATGAATTTGAAAGCATTGGGGGATAAGGCGTTTAGCTAATGAATTGATGATACGTTTGTTCTATATCTTTCCATTGCGCATTCATAGACCTCTCGACTAGAACGCTATTTTTGTGGAAGCTAAGTACTCACTCCAAACAAATACAGAATATTAATACGCACCCAAAACTAATGGTTATTATTAAAAAAAAATAGGTTTTCCTTCCTAAAACAACAAACTCACACATCACATTAGTTTGTCTTTCTTTTATACTCAAATTAAAGGCAAATATAAATGGCAGTCAAAGAAATCGTGGACTTATTTATGTATAGACATATCTCGCGTAACTCCTCCTTCACATCACTCACTTTGAATTCGCTTCCACTATCCACATACTCAATAAATCACGTTACTCTCTCTGACCGCTCTCCAAAACTTCTTGTTGCATATCTGCTTTAGGGTCTTGAGCCTGGAGATGTCTGTAGTTCAGTGTCTGTGAGTTCGCAGGGAGTGTAGATATGTTTGTCTTTTTCGCGTTCATTTCACATACTTTCATTATTCCCTGACGTAGTTGCTACACCGATTCTTTGCTAATCGCTTTTTTTACGGCCCTTTAAGAAGCTCTTGGCATATCTGTTGGAGAGCCCCAAGCTTGGAATTTCTGTATAATCTGTATTCTGGAATCTACATATAGTGTGGAATAGAGGGGAATATGTAATATGTGTTCAACATGTCGATTTTCCTGGTTGGATGTAAGTCTTATTTGCTCTTTTCGTCGCTCTTGGTTCTTCGATTTATTTTTGTGAGGATCCATTATATAGACTTAAGTAGTCTATTTGATGACGTGGAAGGTTGACTGTTCGCGGTTGAGAGGACTTTTGGAGGGCTGAAAGACTATGGTAGCAGTGATGTTAGGGAATAGTTCTATATAACATCGAGTTCATGTAAGGTGTCACCGTGCACAGAGCGCGCAAATTGCTAAAACATAAGAAGATCCCATTATCAGCCTTAAATCTACCATTCTGTGTATCGTCAGAACGATCATAACTGCCCAAAAACCCCCACCCTTCTCAATTCTTCCAACCAAGTATCTATCCATAAATCCTTCTATGGCGCCCGAAACAAAAATTGAACCACTAAACAACACTTCCTGGCTCCAACGCCGGCTCATCCTTCTTCCTCCTAATCCTCTCCACAAACGCCTCATCTAAACTGTTCATTTCCTTTTCATGTATACTCTTTACCCTTTCTAATGCCCAGAAATTATAGACGACAAATAAGACACCTGTTACACACACAATGGTGCCAGTAACTATCGCCGTAATCCTATGTGTAGATGCGGAGTCAGTAGATGTATGTTGGAATGCGAAGATATGGTTGGGGGGGGGGGTTTGGAAAGAAGGCTAGCCTTAGACAAAGTTTCTTTCTTAGAAAAGGCAAAATTTCCACCCCTCATCACCCAGAGATAAATTCCTACTCACCTAGCAGTAACACTCCACGCTCCTTTTTGCTGACCATAAACGCCCACAAGTGTTCCCACCAATCCCGCAACACCATTTAAACAACCCGGCAGGAATATTTTATTCAAAAGCCACACGTAATTCTGTCGATGGGTATGCCATAACCATAGCATACCCGTTGTACCGATGCCACAGCTGAAAGCTGCGATCCACAGCAGAGGAATATTTTTGGCTGCGTGGAGGATATGCTGGGTGGTTGCGTCTGGGAGATCGGAGGGAAGGGAAGAAGAGGGAAGAGATTGGAGAGATGTGAATGTACCGGGAAAAATTATGAAACCGGCTAGGAGTATCCCTTAGCATGTTAGAGTAGGTGAGTTTCTGGTCAGGGAATCGACATGTGAACTGGAAATTGAGAGGTAAAATGACTTACAGTTGAAGAATGATATGTATATATTGTGCATACGAGGAATAGTATCAAGGGAAAGAAGCATATTCATATATCTCGTTTGTACGCTGTTTTGTCTATTCAAGCCATCTGTTCTCGCATATGTCGAAGCCGAAGTCCCTCTGACAGTTGAAGAATTCGATTTTGTCGAGCCATGGCGGAAAGGTTTAGGAAAAGTAGAGTGAGAGATTGTTTGGGCTTTAAATGGTGTTTGCGAAGTCACTTGCGATCGCGTATTCGTTGTGCTGCTACGATTAGGCCTTCTATCGCCAGTGTATGTACTTTTGAGTGGGTCTGTTGGAAAGGTGCTTGATCGAGGCATTTTGGATAGTACTTTTGCAGTGGAGGTCAATGTCTTGAATTGAAGTAAAGTTCATGTCAAGGGAAAGTGGATGCTTATGATTGAAGTTAGCTAGCATATGAATCATCTGGATAAAGGTATGACACAGTTGTGTGAATGGGGAATATCATATCATATTTTGGACGAGATGAATAAAGATATCAATCAGTTTTCTAAATTAAGAGTTATGCTACCGCGCCACACAACCAAGTCGACTTGCTGGCGGGAGCATTTCCACGCAAATTATAGGTATGCCTTGATACCTATTCGGAGAAGACTTCAAGTACTTTATTGAACAATGTTGATCACATTACCCGATAGGAGATTATTCGTAGATGCTTTGGTATCGTGGGGGGGTGGGGTCAAACCAAGATTTACCCATGGCGCTTGCAAATGCGCAATGACGAGAATTTGGGTTTAAGAGAAGAATAGACGAGGTCCTGTCCAGTATTGAGAAACCAACTCAGAATAGTATCGCGGGGGATAGAAATAGTTGTAATCCTCATTTAAAAATGTGCACAGTAGCTTATGTGATAGGTTCAATTATTGAGTCTTTCAAATATAGAATGGACAAGGAAGCTTTTCCTGACATTTCCGGTATTTCCCTACCAACGCCAACGCTATGCAAAAAAAAGACAATTCCTCATTAGACTTCCTATTTTACCCCAGCCACAAGCAGATCTAGCATACCCTTGACCTGCATCGCCTTTTGTGACCTTTCCACTTCTGCCTTCACACGTCGATGTAAGAACCTAATTTGGCGTTCTAATTCTGGTGATTCAGAGGTATACTCTGCATATATGTCTAAGAGGAGCATAGCAGCATCAGTGCATATAGGAACATATCGAGGATCCGTAATATGTTTTGAAACCCATTTGAAAATCGGTTGTATTGTAGTCTCGTCGCGCTTTTCGAATGCTGCTCGCATGGCACTTCTGTGTCGAAGAGCTGTGAGAAGTGTAAGAACAGTAACTGCGGGGAGACCTTTTTGAAGCACACAATCTAGCGCTTGATGGTATCGACCGACTTGGAGTTCACGCTCCCACTCCGGGGCCTTTCGCTTTATTGAACGTGCATTACCCTCAATCACCACATCCGCTCCTTCTCCCATGAAATCCATTCCTCTGAGCCTCTTTTCTACTCCGCTAGTGTGTTTCCTTTTCTTGTTCTTCTTATCGTATTCCTCCAATGTACCATCAAGCAAGGCTTGCATCTCCTTCGCTCTTTCTCTTTCCTTCACCTTTTGCTGGCCCGATAGTCGTGTTTTGATAGATAAGACACCGGATTGCATGCCTACAACCAAATGCTTGTCCTCCCGATTGGCACCAGAGCTAACAACGTTGATTGACAAAACAGGAGCTGAGTATTTGAGTCCAGTTACAACATTCCATCCAGTGGTCTCGAAAACCTTAACATGGCCATCCAAACCACCACTAACCAGTCTAGTAGCGTTTGATGCGAGGCACAACGAAGTAACAGTCTTCTGATGGTTCTTGATGATGTGCAATGGCTTTCCAGCAACCAAGTCAAGGACGGAAATTTGATTATCAGCTGCAGCAAGAACGGTTGTTCCGGAAGGCATAGGAAGTACAGTCTCGATTGGTGCAGCATGCTTGAAGGTCATAGCTGCTCTAGTTGGAACTCTAGGATCCCATAGTCTGACAGTCTCATCATAACTACCAGTCAAGATCATATTCGACATTGATCCAGGCATGAAAGCACCACTTCTAACATAATCGGTATGCCCAGTGAAAGTAGTTGTACTTGCTTGACTTGGCAGATCCCAAAGCTTAACAGTTCGATCGTCACTAGCACTCATGAGAGTTGTCAATTCTGTTGGCGAAAACTTTGTGGTCCAAACTGGCTGTTTGTGTTCCTCCCATGTCTTCAAGATGGCTCTTGAATTTACATCAAAGACTTGTATTTTTCCCGTTTCGTCACCTGCAACCATAACACGTCCATCTCGTCGTATCTCTCCGCTATGCGCAACATCTGAAAATCGAGTAATAGTCTTGACTAATTTTCGTGTGCGAATTGAGTAAATCTGGAGTCGAGTACCAGTGGTTACACAGAAGTAATCATTGCTGGAGGGTGTTAAAGCGTTTGTCGGTGGAGGAGGGAATGATATGTGCGTGATGGGATAATTCGTTGGTGATGGGATGAGCTGCTGAGAGCGGAATCCCTTCCAATATCGTTGTTCAGGTGTAATTGGTGAGGGGGCAGTAGGAAGTTTAACCACCGGTAGACTTTTCACTGGTGCGGACATCTTGATTACTTACGGAAAGAAAGGTAAGATGAAGATGTGCAAAAAGAATTTAATATTTCAGCTCGAGGAAGCTTGCGATACGACTCGCAAAAAAAAAGTAAAGGACGGAATTTGGTTATTTTTCCCGACAATCGAACTAGGCCATTACAAGTTAGCTAAGGCTAAACCTGCCATTGCTAGAATTTAGATATTTCAGCATTATTTTGTTTGTCCATAGAACTACATTCATTTATTACATCTTAATGTCTGGGTTTGAATTTGATAAAATATACTTAACATGTTGTTGAATTATTATCATGGCAGAATCCCTTTTGTCTCAAAATTCTCTTCAGGTACTGATCCCAATACTTGTGCCGATAGTGCATACCTAGCTAGGTAGTGATGGCACCACAGGTTTATACTCTGTTAACCTCATAGGACATAGTTGAGGTAGATGAGCTCAGATTACCTTGTATCTATGAGGGTGGTTTACATACATATATCTTCCCCTGCACGTGCCATTTACTTCTGATGGACCTTCAAGTCACTTACGGCTATCGTCTATCATTAACCTCAAAGGATTCTGTTATCCACATACCTATAAGTCACAAGTTTGTAACCAAAACCTACAAAAGTATACTCCGTGACTTTATGAAGAGCGAGAACCCATTTTGTGAGAGAAGACACTTGCATGTTGCTTTCCCTCTTGTCTTTGATTGACGTGCTCTCAGATGGAAAAGTTACAAACCAAGTGGTATACAACCCTGACACTATTTATTACTTGTCTTCCTTCTTTCTAAATATACTCTGCTCCGTCTCTATCTCTCGCCCTGCTCAAAATATAGTCGTTACGCCACTATTATTGCTCAAGCTGTCCGTTTTAAGCCTTGTCTTTAGTTTCAATTCTAGTGAAGCCAGTTCCAGCCGAGTAATGCATATACAGCGAAAGCCTCAAACTTGACGAACATGCAAAACTCAATTGCTTTCTTAAAACATAACCGCGTTGCAACACAGCATGTCATCAAAATGGGGCCAGCTGGGCGGAAAGTTGCGGTAGTTTGCCCACAACTCTGTGACAGCAGTTGATTTCACACAAACACGTTTTCTGTTGATTCTTAACATCACCATGCCAAAACAAACCACCAGGATAAATTTACACAAGAAGATAACAGTTATAATTTGAGAAACTTCTCATATAGCACATGAGTCTTACAGTAGTATCATGTTTGTGGTTATTTTCATTCAATGAGAAACTGCGGAAATTTCAGGCCTCAATGCTTTTTCTTCTTAGGAGGGCAATACGTCTTTCTGAGATGCAATTGGTCTGCTAAGCTTATGTAATTAAAATATTTCAAACCCAGTGGTCTCATTCGTTCGCTACAGTATTAGCTTGAAATATTTCAGATCCACCATTTCCATTGGCTCGCCACATTCCTTAGCTTGAAATATTTCAGATCCATCGATTCTATTGGCTTACCCCACCTGTTAGTCTGAAATATTTCAGATCCATCATTTTCATTGGCCCGCCACAATCCTTAGCTTGAAATATTTCATGTTCGTCAATTCTATTGGCGCACTAAACAATCTCATAATTCTTTAATATGCCCTCATGTCTCAAGGTAGAGGAACGGTAGGAAGACTATTGTTCAAAGGTTGAATCGAGTCTTAGTGTTACAAATGTTTTGGACGGTGACTGTACTGGACTTTGCAATAATGAGTGAAGACAAAGATGTCAAAATTGCTATTTGAAAAGAATGTAAGATATACTGTTTACAAAAAGAAGAAACTAAAAGTACATATACGAACCCTTCCACTATATATATCCAGTCTGTCTTTGTTAGGTGCACCTTCATCAATTATCAACTTAGATCAGCAACCTCCACAACAGTGCTTCGAATATCACATACGCTTCTTGCAAAAAACTCAACCTGTAAATGGTAAGTCGACTAAGGTATTCATTCAGTGTACGAACCATTTTTCATGGAATATGGACTATTATGACAAGATCAGAAAGATATAAGGCCTGATTGCTGTATAAAGGACATACTCATATCGGCACCAAAAGCTGCTTGGGTTATAGCTTCTATAATTAAAACCCCTTCCCTGGATTTGAGGCAGTGATTCATTCCAATCAAATTCTGACCTGGTTTATATCTGTTTCCTATTCGTTGAATATCAGGTCTCCGCGAGTATGCACAACTGCCTGTTTCCATTCGATAGCTAGGCCGCAATGAAATCAATTGATTAAGGCTACTTCATCAATCGAATCCATATATGATAGCATTCAAGATTCAATCAGTAGTCAAAAACCTTGCTCGAGCCAAAAACTGCCCTTGCGGTAGAAGCCAGCGACCGTCGGTGTTTTTGGAATCGATTTCCCACTTCACCCAAAGGAATCAATCGTATCATACTGTGTACAATTCACGAAGTGTCATCGCAAAAGGATTACACGGGTGTGAATGACCACCAATCACTTCAGTTGCCAATCGTTTTCCTTGTTTCATTCAAAGAGTCACGCAAGGGTATATTAAGACGACGCTACGAATATCAGCACCATTTACAAGCTTTGCTACATCTTCGATAACAACGAGTTACCATGACCTACGCTTACAGTTAATGAGAATATTTTCCTCTATTAGGGAGTCTACAAAATCCTGGTATTCGTCTTGGGGCTTGTCTCTCTGCCTTGCCTCGCAAGGACCCTATCAATACAAGCGGGGTTTGGACCTAAGAGCGAATCGCCTTGATTTGGCCTAGCGTTTAGGTTTCTGATGTTCTCATATCAAACTGGTTGACATCCCCCTAATGTAGTATTGCAGAGTAGAATCGATTGCACGTTTTTTCTTTGTGGAGGTTTCTATTCCCCATGCGTAGCGGGGTTCTATGCCCACTTTCATTTGCAGTTGCAAAATTCTTCTAGGAGATCCATGTCCAGAGTTTGCCTATCATTCAAGTTGGTTCGTAAGGATCTGGTCGTCTCACTAAGTGGATTGTCTTTTAAAAGCTCGCTAATTAGAACCATGTCATTGTTTACAAGAGCTTGCACTGCAATTTTGTAGGGACTCGGAGTCCCAGACATTACTACTAGAGAGTTTGCTTTTGGTTATGAAAGATTTGAGATATCGTTCATCAAATTCGAAGATCTAAGGGTCTTGAGCCTTTCTTCCAACACGATCCCAAAAGATAAGCCTTGTATGATTACTTTGACCCCTGATTCCTCTTCTTTGTTATCACCATCCAACTTTACAAGTGAATATGAGTACGGTAGCTCGTAGGTTACATACAATAAGCCTGCATTGCTCCTAAGATAGTGTCAGCTAGTTACAAGCTCTTTGTCCCCTCTCATCATGAAATGTTCGGGGTAAGATATGCATGCCGTCGAAGAAACATTTGTTTTGGTACGACATCTCTTATTTTACCTCGCTGCTACGGGGTCGTCAGGATCTGCGTATATGTTGCCTTCCTTGCGGGTTAATTGAATATATATGTATGATCGAACGTCTTCAGATCTAAAGTAGTTCTTCGCCATTGCCCATGATCATTTCCTCCTTTGAAGACGTACATACAATGTATAAGTGTGGGTCACTGATGGGAAGATATAGCGACGTCATATTCAACATCGAGGCTACCCATCCATGCATAGATCCAAATCTAATTCTAAACATTCCCTGTCGGCCTATTTACTTGAATATCGCCACGCACTAAAAGTCAAAAGATAATCAGGCTGCTTCGGCATGGCTCGATAAGCGTCATTGAGAAGTGTTCATGCGATTAACCTTGAAGGCGAAGTAACTCGCTCAAACTTTGAGTTGATGTACTTCTGCTCCTTTCAAAACTAGCTCCTGAGAGACTTTAACGTTGCATGTGCCCACTATATGTAAATTAGATATGTGATTTACACTCCTACTTCCGATATTGTGGTGACGTCGATCCATATTTTATATCTACTTCATAAAACGACCGGTCTATTCCCTATTCAGCATGGTGCACTCTTCGCGAAACTCGTTAAGAAGCTGAATCTTGGTGCCCTTCAAGTGTTCACACCAATTTTGACAGAAATCCGAATTCTGGGATTCAGATAACATAGGTTGTGAAAAATGAATTGTTCTCAAATATACCACGGAGAAGAGAGTTCAGGTGTGTTAACATACATACAAGATCTATTTCCCAGCGAGAGCTCTAACTTCCCAACCTAATCTATTCTCTTTTCGCAATCAAAGATGGCGCCAAATGATATGTATCCTTTTACGATGTAGATATATCCTCCTCAATTCACCACGATATCTTTCTTCTAGCCAGACACATGCAATTTTCACATTGCTAATCAACCCCCCCCCCTTCAAGCGAATAAAACTCCTTTATATCCGATCATAGCTACCATATCCTCATGCAAAATACTGAGAAAAGTCGTACTCAATATGAGCAATGTGAAATAGACACTAACGAATCATAGGTCTACAATGAATATCATTTTATGAACCTGCGACTCTATCTACACGTATTGTGGGTATCTTCAAGCTTGACCTTCAAGCTCGACCTTCTGTAATGGGTTAGTCAACAAAAAGAAATTGAACAGGATAATAAGAATAGAATCTGAGATGCACTGAATATTGGGAGTCGAAAACGGGAGTCGAGATATCAAAAAGAGAAATCAGATCAACAGGGAGCACGTTATTCGTATCTAATCGTAAAATATAGTAAACCACTGCAAAGTTCATTAGAATTCATCGATTGCTTGATTCATTCTTGATCGCAGAGCTACTAAGTAAATTGATATCGAAGTTAGACGCCAAACGCTAGAAGCGCGAGACCACTACATTGAGCCAATATGATGTGTATCATAGAATAATTAGAAAGCACCCCAGAGCTGCAGCAACGCCATCCATCATTCATGATATATCATCGCACTTTTTAAATACTTTTCCTTTCCTTCCCAAACATTCCATCCATTCGTATCATCCCTTATTACCCACCAAGCTAAGCGAAAAACTTGCTGTAAGCAGCCTTTTCCTTTTTAGCCCTCTCCGCAGCATTTTTCTTTACAGCCGATAATTCCTTTACAACAGCCGCATCGCCGGGAACTAATTTGTTGGCCTCCTCCAAATCTTTGAGTGCTTCATCTTCATTTTTAAGTTCTACATGTGCGATTGCGCGACGGTAGAGAGCTTTAGCCTTATCAGTATCAGTGGTACCAGAAACTGCGAGAGCGGCGCTAGCGGTACGTTCGGCATCGACGAAGTTCTTAAGTTTGTTGTGGAGGAGGGCAGAGTTGCTGTTGAGGGTGAAACGGAGAGCGGAGAGGGTAGAGGAAGTTTCGGCAGGAGAAGAGGTAAGATCTGGTTCTTCGTTGAGGTAGCGGAGACCTTTCTTGTACTTATCAAGGGCGAGAGGAAGTTTGCCGTCCTTGAAGGCGGCATTTCCGTAGGACTTGAGATCGGTAACAATTTTGACGGTTTCTTCAGCGGTTGGAGGGGTGGTCATATCTTCTGGGAAGTCTGCATTATGGGGAAATCTATAGGTTAACCAATACTCCAAATAATCAAATAACAAGACGATAGATAGAAAGCGACAACAGAAAACACTGAAGTAGGAAAACTGGATAACTTGAAAATGCTGTATATATAGAACGGGAAACGAGGGACGGAGTATTAAGGAGATATGTTGCATATATGTTGGCTAGTTCTTGAAACAGTTGAATAAAGATGATTTAGAATATGAAGTACCTTCGTATGTGTCGCCGGTCGAATCAGGAACCTTTGCATCGGCAGATTCAGCTTCGTCACCAGTAAGCTCTCCACAGTCTGTGATGGTGACTTCCTTGTTGGGTTTGTCACCACTTTGAGTGGGCATATTTTCGACTTTGCGGACAATCGATTTACCACTGAGGACTTGACCGAAAACAACGTGCTTGCCATCGAGATGAGGGGTTGGAACGGTTGTGATGAAGAATTGACTTCCGTTGGTTCCTGCAAAAGATTTTGTTAGTCTCATCTTTAATTTGTTTGGCTTAGGAAATTAAGGTTAGTAGTGATAATTTTACATACCTGGACCAGCGTTGGCCATTGAGAGTAAGAAAGGTCTGTCATGCTTCTCTATGAAGTTCTCATCGTCGAATTTGACACCGTAGATACTCTCTCCACCAGTTCCGTTGCCAGCTGTAAAATCACCTCCTTGAATCATGAATTGCTTAATTACACGATGGAAACCGGAACCCTTGTAGGAAAGAGGTTTGCCGGATTTACCAACACCCTTCTCACCGGTGCAGAGAGCTCGAAAGTTTTCTGCGGTTTTGGGAGTAATGTCATCGTACAATTCGAAAGTGATCCGTCCTTGAGGGTCTTTTCCAATGGAAATGTCGAAGAAGACGCGACTGCGGGGTTTGGTTACTTCGGCAGACATTTTGTTGTTGGGTATATGTTGTGTAGAAGAGAAGGGAATATAGAATGGAAGTTCAATAGGATATTGGGGTATCGTATGCAAAATGAAGAAAGGTTTACAGATTATTGAAATTGATTGCTGGATTGCTTTTTCTAACAATTTCAGCCTTCTTGTGAGTAGAAGCTTCGAGATAGAGAGTTGGAATGTGGGGGGTCGGTGTTTGTACTTCCCGACGTCAAGCTTTACTTAAAGTGGAGAATGAGGCTATTAATGTGTGGCATAGCATTCACTTCATCGGGAGGGAAGGTGCAGAGTTTTGCCAAGTTGTTTTAAATATAGAATCTGCTATGAGTTGTTCTTATTATTACCTAGAGAGGCTGTATACTGCAATTTTGATTTGAACAAATTGTATGCTTTACAATAGCTACATGCATGTAGGGATAATAGCTGTTAGCTTTTCTCTGGCTTTGCACTTAAGGTCTCCAACAGATTCATCCAGTCCAGCCACAGACTGAAATGGACTGAAATGGACTGTAATGGACTGTAATGGTCTGCGATACACCAAACTGCTCATGCTTTTTCATTTGACCTGGTAGACATTTCCAATGTTACCTGATAGTATTCAGTATTAGAACATACAGACATATACTTAACTAAAGATAAAGGACGTACTGGGCCATCATTCACAAGAGCCACTTCCTACCATCACAAATTCAGTTAGCAAATAACCTGATCAATGTAAATTGTGGTGTGACTTACCATCATTGCCTGAAATACACCATCTTTGACTTTTTCTAACGCATAGCCTTGCTGGACCTTTGTCACAAAAAGTTGATATAATTCCCTGGCCTGATCCCCTCCCAGAGCTCCATGAAAATCTGGCTTTGAACCCTTCTTCGTTGAGGCAAGCAACGTAAATTGTGATACTGATATATGAAAGGAATTGTCAGTTCGTGGGACTCTCATGTACAAGGGTAGTACTTAGTTATTTTGACATACCACAGAGAACTTCTCCTTGGATGTCTTGTACATTGTGTTTCCACTATAAAATGAGAGGTATTAGGACTGTAGTCAAGCAGCAATGACATAAAAGCATTTGAATGACTCAATCAATGCTTAGCATAGAATAACAGAGAATCGCTTCTCAAGATCAACAAAGTGAAGAGACTTCTCTTTCATACCCGGCCGCCATTTTCATCATCCCACAATCGCATTTTCAATACTTTTGCTGCTAATGATTCTGCATCCTTCTCTGTATCACCGGGAGCCACAGCAGCAAATACCAATATGCCTTTTCCAATTGATGATACCAGCTGCTTGTCTACCGTTACAGAAGCAGACAGAACACGTTGAAGTATAGCTAAGCGGACCAAATAAGTATAAACACTAGAAGAAAAAGGAAGGAGGGGTAAAATCGGAAATGTTACCCTTCATGATTATTAGTAGGTAGGTAGACAGATAGGGAGGTAGGTAGGTAAATAGCTAGGATCGAATAGCTCTTGTTGATCTTCTGAGAGAATGATATCTCAATGGTATGGACAAGATTCTATATGATTACTTTGGGACCATATGATGTAATCTCCACTTGAGTATTTATTTCATCAACCATGAACGACAAGGAACAAGAACATTACTCTGTATACATCAGATTCTGATTGATTCAAAAGAATTGAAGATAATTCAATATTAATAATAAGGAAGAGAGACCAATTCCAAAATCAGAATTCAATCTTAGAAATTAAAATATATGAGCTTCATGCCCATACATGGCATTCTTTCTTCAAACCTTACCCATAAGCATTTCCCCCACGTTCTTTTTAAGGCTGCAGGTGATGAAGGCCAGGTGCAAGCGAGGCTCTCTTCCCGCAATCACCCAAGCAATATAGTCGCAACTTGAAATCCAATCCAAAATTCAGCGACAACTTCTCAACCTTTCACCACTACACATTCACACAAAAACAACGCATTTACTTGGTAGTAGGGTAATTTGTAGATTCCTTGTACTACCACATTTTTCGGAAAAGGCTCAAGCCAGGCATCTATACTACGCATGGGGTCTGATATTTGTCAAACAAAGCTAGCCCCTTGTACACAACAGCAATCACCAAACACCAACCCATCGATACATTTCTCCGTACCCCTCACAATTACACGATGGCGGCACGAAAACTTCAGCAAGAAGTCGACAAGTGCTTCAAGAAAGTCACTGAAGGAGTGGCAGAATTCGAATCAATCTATGACAAAATAGAACAATGCACAAATGCTGCGCAGAAGGAGAAGTTGGAGGACAACCTCAAACGTGAGATCAAAAAGTTGCAAAGGCTTCGTGATCAAATCAAGACATGGGCCGCAAGTAATGACATAAAGGATAAGGGTCCTCTGCTAGATCACCGGAAGTTGATTGAAACGGTAGGGCATATATTTACTTTACTGTGGAGTAAGCTAAACTGTTGTAGCAAATGGAGAAGTTCAAGGCAGTAGAAAAAGCTATGAAGACAAAGGCATATTCGAAAGAAGGGCTGTCGGCGGCTGCGAAACTGGATCCTAAGGAGCGCGCGAAAATGGAAACTGGAGAATTCCTGGGCAATATGGTAGAAGAGCTAGAGCGCCAGATCGAGACAATGGAAGCCGAACGCGAATCAATATCAGCAACAATGAAGAAGGGAAAAACTCAAAGTGCGAAAGCCGATAGAATAGCAGAGCTGGATAACTCAACGGAACGGCACAAATTCCATCAGAATAAGTTGGAGCTTATCAAACGCTGTCTGGAGAATGGTACTGTCGAGGTTGACCAAGTTAAAGAACTTGAGGAATCCATCAAATACTATGTGACCGACAATATGAACGATGACTTTATGGAAGACGAGGAGATGTATGATGAGCTCAACCTTGATGAGGAAGAAGATAACTACGGCATGAATAATGATAATGATCGGGTGTCATCACAAGACACACAATCGATACAAGAGGATGTACCGGATACAGATCTGCGATCCAATAGTTTACCTGGGAAATCGAAATCAGGTTCAGAACCGCCTCTAGCTGCTGCACGAAGGCCTTCTACACAGCTGAAAAGCCCCCTTCCTTCCTTGGCCACTTTACATACCCCTCTATCGACTTTGTCAACAAATGGAAGCTCAAACAACCTTATGAAACCAGCTGCCGTACCTACACGTGCCCCTGGGGAAACATTGAAATATGCTTCGGCGGCGGCGGCGGCGGCTGCTAGTGATAAGAACGGCCTCGCTCCTCTGCCCCCTCCACCTGAAGCTCTTCCGGCTTCCACAACGTCAGTCAGTCACCCACCTTTATCTGGAAGTGCTGGACGAAGACCAAGTGTAACAGCATCTCCTACAACTATACATTCACAAACCGCAAGTGTCAATCAGACGCCTGTGACAAGATCCAGTGTTCCAGCTACGGATACGCCATCAAGTGCTCAAACAAAATCTCCAGCTATGAGTCAATCAAGTGCTGCGCCTAGTGGAGCAAGTGTGTCCCATCCTGTTGAAAAAACAGAGAACACGAGACCAAATCTTTCCTCAAATTCGTCAGGGAAGCAACCAGCCTTATCCAAGACGGCAGAGGGCAAGAAAGGTTTGTCGATTGCTATCCCATGCAATTCCAATGCTAACAATTCTATGCAAGCTGTTCCACCACAATCAAATGGTGTCTCGAATGACCTTAAGTTAAATACATCAGAGAACACAGAATCTGTATATCATTTGCCTTCAGGGTTCCAGGATATGCTTCAATCATTTGAGGTAATTCAAAAGAGTGCCCCAGATGTTTTGTCCACAGCATCGCAGAGAATGTTGGCATCATCTCAGGCTAGTGGTCCAGGCATGTCAGACGTTTCACCTCCTCGCAGTTACAAACCAGAGACCCCTTTCAATACGCCATCATATTATCCTCAAGACGTTCCATCAGTGCTGGATGATCCTAGGCTATACAACCGTATAGATGGAGAAACTTTATTTTATGTCTTCTACTACAAGCAAGCCACATATCAACAGTACCTTGCAGCTAGATCACTAAAAGAACAAAGTTGGAGATTTCATAAACAATATCAAACTTGGTTTCAACGACATGAGGAGCCAAAGGAAATTACGGAGCTGTATGAGCAAGGGACTTATCGTTTCTTTGATTATGAGAGCACGTGGTTAGTTTTACCATATCTATTCTTCTCCTTAACATCAACTAATCAGTTTTATATAGGATGAACCGAAGAAAGGCGGACTTTAAGTTTATCTACAAATTCCTAGAGGACGATGTATAAATAATGCACTGGAGCCTATGGTATCTTTTGGTTGGAGAATAGGTTGGCGCAGTGGGAATTGCTCAACCAGTATCTGGCTTGCGGGAATGACCTTAGTCGTCTTAATAGCAAATAACCTTGCTCGTCTGTTGATTCAGATGAAAATTCTTAACTTACCTTGCAGTATTCTTCGAAAAATAAAATGTTTGCTCGTTGTGATATTTATCAGACTTCGCACTTCCTTACTGGCTCACTGATTATGTAGGTAGGTATTTCTGTGGTCTGGGAACGGCCAGGGGCATGCATGATAGACTACCATTGATGCCAATTGATGAACTGTATTCTCCAAAGAAAACAAAATGAAAGAGAGTTTAACAGACAATACCCTAGATGTCAATTGTTTCTTGCCTTAATCTTGACGAATTTAGTCTTCACACCAAGGTATACTTGGGTGTGATTGACGAATCGATACACTGATCTTATTCAGAGCTTATAATCTGTGGCTTGATTGGATGATGTATATTCAAAAATATGACAATAACAGCAACAACCAAAGAAATTTAGATCTCAATCCAGATTCTCGTCTTTCTGTCGACAATTTGATCCCAAAGGTCGCAATGAAGTGACCTGCAGATGTCATGTACGAATATGACAACAACTTCGGGCAGCATTACCTTCAATGTTTGATACCCAATTTTCTATTATTATAAGAGGGGTGTAAGCTCTCCCCGGATTTCAAAATTTTAAGAATTCAAGATCTCCTTGCATATTCATTCCTTTTTGCCTCATCTCCACCCAAGTACAACCACCGACTGTGCACAAGTTTTGGACCCCAAGGAAGATTCACTGAACTAACCGACAAATGCATATTAGACAACCTCAAAAATGTGAACCATAAGCGTCAGACACAATATTGATTGGATATCGAGACTACAGTCCTCTCATTAACTTCTGTTCGGTGTTATATCTCTTCATCTTAATTGTTCCACTGGGAGAAAATAACTAATAAGAAGCAGGTTCAAGTTATTGTCTCATATTCCATACACCACATTTCGTAAGCATGGGGCTTGACATGGGATTTACATCCTTGATAGAAGTGCACGTGCTTGTACTTCTACACTCCTTCTTTCAGGACATGGTGCAGCATTTCCTTCACACACAATGAGTTCAATGTGGCAGTTGAAAAAGCCACTGCCAAGCGTTACATCGGCGTCTGCCAGTTATCGTTAACACAGGAAAATGAAGCTGTACAAGAAATCAAGGCAAAAGAAGGCGGACGGTTATGCCCGCTCTTTTCATTCCTTGCTGCCTAAAGGTACAGTTCCATATCCCCCCAAGAGGCTCCTAAATCGTCTGGTCCATAGGAGAGTAAACACGAGTTCCTTACGCTTTGAGAGGCATTCTATTGAGAATGGCGGTCAGCATTGGAGCAATGATATATGAACAAGTTGCCCAGTTCAGGTTGGAAATAGACTTCCTTCTATGGCGATGATTCCACGATACCCCAAAACTTATCTTTACGGTGTCCTGTCGCCAATTTGGTCAATCAATGATCAATAATTATCATTCCATAGGTGTTTCGATCCACTCAGTCAATGCCCCATTCTCATCGATTCCTGTCAGCATTCTGTTGTTCTGTGCCTTGCTGCGCATATAGGGCATCAACGATCACCGACAGACAAAATGCCTCTTCAGATGCCTTCTCGACTAGCCAGAACACAATCCCAGGATCATTATCGTTCGCCACATTGAGGCTTAACTTGCCCAAAAACCAAATGCTTTTCTCGAACGTTCGCCCGCTGTGCCGTTCAACGATAAGGCTCGAAGATAGCCGGGATCCTAGCTCCAATTCTGACATTACACAGGTCAAGGAAATGCTGACATGTTTCATTGGCAAGTCAAAAGTTGAAAAACTTTTGACTCTCGGTGAGTTCATTAAGTTAGATCCCGCTAAACAAGTGCGAGGGCTTTCTATTACCTTTCTATGCATATGAATGCAATCGATGAAGCATCCGAAGCCATTCAAAGTTTTCCGGGGCAATGTTTTACCATAGATATCACAAGGCTATGAAACCCTTTGGTAAATCATAAGCTATGTTGAAATTAACCTCCATTCAACTGCACAGGTCAGAGCTGATGCATGTGAGTAGTTCAGGACTTGACTGACTATGAGGGAATGACTGTTAAGTATTGGGTATTGAGAAGCCTCGCAAAGCTTCACGTCTATTAAGCAGCAAGAATCCTGTCACGAATATTCCGGAAGCGTTGAGATCTTCATATCAATATTCAAGCATCATCCTTCTTCTTCCTGAGAATCTTCTTTTACATCAATATTTCTTTCGTCAAGTCTTCTTAAACTATATCAATACCTGGTAAGTGAACTTTCTTTACACCGTCGATCTTCTATTCTTATGATTCGTTCAAAGTGCATTCTAAACAGAAATTAATACCTTTCAAGTGAGGTCTAGACTAATATCATGGAAAAGGGTACACAGAACCATTTCCAGAACAAGCTTGCTGTCTGTTATGTATTCCAATTCTTTTAACCAAGACTTGAGGCCAAGGAAATACCTTGATCAAAGTAGGCTTTGGCCTAATTCGACTGCAGCACCATCGATGGGAGGATGGGCAATGACTCGAAATCATTCTGACCAAAGCTCGACCAGCACTCAATCCAGATCTTCTAGGGAGTTCTATTCTTCGGTTCTTATGAATCGAAACTGTTCGGATCAAGGCTCAACAAGTACTCAATCTGGATCTTCTATGGAGTTCTACTCTCCGGCTCCCCGCAGTCCATCCATGTCTTCCGATTTGAACGCCTCCTACTTATCACAATATTATGACGACGGTTCTAATCAGGGATATAATAACTACACCACAGCACCACATAGTTTGGAGAGGAGATCTTCAAGCCAAAGTCATTCTATCATAGCGACACCATCTAGTCTCGGCTGGTCCCCCAAAACCGAACTCCTCAGACTCTATAAATTGATTGTACCAAAGGGGAAAGAACCATATCTAGAACTACTTCCGGGATACAGAGTGCATCGTGATGCTCCCCAGCAGGTTTTCCTTGATCCACCTAGGTACGTCCATACACACGTAAAGATTCTGACAAATGCTCATACATGCAAAGTAGTACCCAAAAAGGCATTTATCCTTGCCAATTCCCGATCGCCTGTCCAGGCAAGCAATTCCGCAGACCCGCGGACCTAGAGCGACATTACAGACATGTCCATGCCGAGGCAGATCAAAAGGGTAGTTTTCCATGCGACTACAAACCCTGTAGCCGATCCAAGGGTCCTTTTACCCGAAAAGACCACTATAGAGACCATCTCAAAGATTTTCACAAAGAAGACATTGGAACTGCTAAACAACCTAAGAATACGAAAGATCCTAAGAAGCTACAAGCTCTTCAACAAGCTTGGCTCGAAGAACGTCAGATCGATCCAAGATGGTGGAGATGTAGAAGGTGTCTTCAGAGAGTTTATGTGGATACGAATGGATATAAGTGCGTAAAATGTAACGAAGAATGCGCGAAAGAGAGGATTGAAGCGAGGAAGCAAAAGAAGCGGGACGGAGACAGAGAAAGAATGCAGTATTCGGATGAAAGAATGAATATGATGTATGCAGCCCAGTGCACGAGCTGCAATGGGAGCATGTGGATTTTTGATATAGGATTTGGAGAGGAAAATTCGGTGCCATGCCCCATTTGTGTGCCGAGTGAAGAGATCAGCTATGAAGACGCAGAGTGGGAGGATGATGGGAGGTTTGAGACGGAGTATCAAAATGCTTATTAGAAATCATGGATCTTTTCAGGGAGCGGCGGTGGGTTATGATTTGATGAGTTTAATGTGTTATGAGAAGAGAGCAGTTAGTCTCGAAAACAAGATATATTCATGCTGGTCATAGGCGTTGCTGTTGGGCAAGGGATCGAATTGTATGGTGTTTAAAGGTAAGTGGCCGGTTGGGTGCTTAGTAGGGATTTAGGTTTGGCGTTGCTTCTCGTGCTACTTTAGCCAATCTTCTTCTACTTGTTCCTTTTTATATATTTGTCCTTCTGCTTTCGCTTTTCTGATACTATTCACTTCGATTAGAGTTACTTCTCCAAGGTTCCAGCTTTGGAAAGAAGCGACTCTGTAAAGTTGCACAAATTTTCATCATGGCAACATTCTTATGTTGCATCGAGGTTGCTTTTCTTTTACATCGTACTCCTTGGTTATTCTCACACTTTCTCTTCCTTTTCCCTCTTGATTACAATCTCAATCCTCATTCTTATTAACCTTATCAACCGCATCGTTTTCCTCATTTTCCACTGCCCGCCTCCTTTTATTTCTCCTTTCTTCTTTCTTTCCACATCAATCATTCTCTGACTAGAATATCATTTCCCTTCTCTCATTTATCAATCAATGTTGCGCATTTGGAACGGCAAGCAGGGCGGGAGTTCCAGAGGAATAGGATGATGATGGTGTTTTGCCTGGAGTTGGGTTAGGGACAGGCAAAAACATGACATGATTAGAAACGGGTGATGAATGGTGTTACGGTGACGATTTATTTCTCTGGCATTTTGAGCGGGAAAAGAAACTGGTTAGCAGATGGATGAATGGATGAGTTATGCTGTAGAACTAGGGGGATTTTTGGGGGGGGGGCGTCTTTTCTGTTTTTCTATCATCTTTTATGGTCTCTGCACTCAACGATCAACAATCATCGTTCTAATTCAATGCAATCCAATATCCGGAGAAGACATCTAGGTATCCTATCAAAGAAGACAAATTTGAACTTCGTAGCGAGAGAGAAAAGTACAAGATACACATACAATAGTATGGATATGGATATGATTATATAAATATTCATAAGATGTAACAGTTATTTAGCTAACATAATTTTTGAAAGCAAAAGTGATATGTATATATATGTATATAGATGCTCAATATAAATTTCGCAAGACGAGAGCGCTCTTTCCTTTATTCTTCTTACCAACATTTTCATCATCTTGCATATAATTCTTTTCTCGTTATTGACTTTGCCCTCCTGTTCCCATACTAAAACATACCCCCATCACCTCTCATCTCTCTCTGCACATGTCCCGTACTAGGCGACACAACCTCGACTCTCATCCCTTCTCCTCCCGCACCTCTTCCAGGCCCAGGATCAACACTCATTCCCTCTGGGATACCTATCCCCATGCCTGTTGCAGGAGCTATTATGAAACCCCCATCATTACTACTTCCACTCCCCTGACTCTTTGGTTCATTTTTCCCCTTCCTCCTCAGCCCACCCAGGAAACTCCTACTTTGTTTTTCCTGTCTATTAAGTCCGAGACCCCCGAACCCCTTTCCTCCTGGCGGACTCGTGGCTTGCATACCCAAATCTTGTGCGCTATGATCTAAAGGTGGTGCATAAGGTCTCTGATATTTCGAGTCCTTCCCAAAAGTGGCATCCCAGAAATTTTGTTTTTCTTTCTTTTCTTTATCTTTACTACTCAAATTAAAAGTCGCACTTGTTTTTTCACTTCCACTGCCAGCAGAGCCGGGGGCGCGAAGATATGTTTGATTGGTAATGTTTATACTTGTGGTGTTGCTATTACTCATTGAGTAGTCTTGCCAACGAGGTGTAAGGATAGGCTGCTGATGATCTGAATCTGGTTGATGATATGATTGTGTTGGAGGGAGTTCGAGCATTTGAGGGGATTCTTGGAGATGTGTAGCTTGGAGGCCTTCGACTATATCATCGAACTGAAGAGAAACTTGATCGGCAACGCGATCACCGTATTCTTCGGCCTTGAGTATACATTCATCAGTGCGCTTCTTGAGAGCTATACACAAGTCGTTGAACTCAGCAAGATCACCTTCAAAGTACTGAGGCATGGATTGTGAGGTTCCTTCTAACCATAATTTGACCAAGTCGGCAAAGCTTCGTGCATGATCAATTAAATATGGCAAAGAAGGAAATCCTTCTCTAGAAGTGGGAGGTAGTCTTGCAAGGATAGTAATAGGTGTAGAATACGACGCGGGAACTGCAAAGGTGGTACGATCCGGGGCTATAGCACAAATAGAATCGAGAAAATCTTTCACACCTTGACGATGCTGATAAAGAAATTTATTCATCGGTTCCATCCACGACTCTTTTTGACCAAAGCTTGATAAATTTGCCAAGGCCTGTAGACTTTTCGCTATCAAAGTGAATGTTCGTTGAGCTTTTGGTTGGGGATGATCTGGAAGTAGTCCAAACAATTTGGGGTTGAGAATTGCTGGACAGAAAAAGCGTAAAAATATGAACCCGGAGACACTAGTATATGCTACAGTACGAAGAAAATCTCCATATCTATCTTCAGCAACCGCACGGATATACTTGAAGATTTGTCGCAATTCTGGTGGACATCGAGTTGCAGAATCTGCGATTGATCTCCAAACGTCGGTAGTAAGAGCAATCAACGAGACCCAGTTCTTCTCAAATGCACCATCATTATCAATTCTCGATGGGTCGACTTCGCAATCAGGGTTAATGTTATTAATAGTACGGATTTGATCTCCCAAAATTTCAGAGAGATATTCCTTCCCAACTCGTCTCATGTGAAAATCCAGAGCTTGGGTTAGCAAGGAGTTTCCTCGGAACAAAAGATTCGCTTCGGTATTCAGACTTTTCCCCATATCTCGAACCGATTGTTCCCGCTCAATGGACGTGAAGGAAACTTCGTTCGAGCCGATCCTCCTGCTGTATCTAAGTCGTCTGGTTGAAGTCTCTTTTCCAATACCATCTATTTCGTCCTCAACTAGGGCTTTTAGCCACTCCGATCCGTTTCCAGAGACTTGGAATATATCTATCAGTGTTTCAGATAATTGCCTAAGATTATTGGATATGACTTGAGATATTTGCAGTGTCAATCCACTGTGGAAATTATGTAGAAGTTCAGAGATTGGTTGATAGTCTTTAGCGAGAAGTACGACGACTTCATCATGTCGAATTCTCATTAGCATCTCCCCAACTTGCTCTTGATTTTGATCCAAAATTGGCCACCATGCCTCGTTATCCTTGCCTCGATCGAGTTTGTCAACAGATATGTCAATCACCCCGCAAATAACTTCCACTTGCTGATCCATCAGTTGCACGTTTGAACTCGACAGGAATCCTTGTACTGTTAATTGCGACATTTCCATGCGTTTCAGAACTATCGATAGTTTTGGTAGATAAGGAGGCAGATCCCTAAATTCGCACTCTTCTCGCCAAAATGGATTTTTGGTCTCCAACTTTGTCATTGTACGGGCGCGAACCTCACCATCAAGCATGACCTCTGCAAAGTAGTCACCAAAGATTCCATCTGGCTCTGGTCTTACCGAGTGCCTGCCATACTGAGGTACCTCCGCCCTTATACCAGGTTTCCGAAACTTAGCTTCAACGATTCGCATGCTGAGAGACTTCTCAATTCGGAACATGTCGTTGGTCGAGGAAGAATAGCCCTCCGATGATTCTTCACTTTCGTCATTCGCTTCTATTTGCTGTGGGGTATCATGACCATATATTTCTGGGATTGTGAAAGCACGTAAGAGACATAGCCACACTTCGAATACCAACCGTGACTCTAATGCTAGGTAGATAGGCCTAAATAAAGACAACTCTGTAGATGTAGATGTATACTGTGGAAAGATGGCAATGCAATATTCCTCGCCCAGGACAGACTTGTCAAGCTTTTGTATTGCGCTTCTAGAGAGTTGTGGAAGCTGAACGACTGAAAGCAATAAAGCATCATTCTCGGTCAGAATCTTGAGATCGCCACTATCCTGAAGTATACAGGATATCCTATGCCACTGCTGTCCAGAGTTGCGCAGATGTCGTGTCGAACGACGGGTTATAATGGAGTCAGGAGATAGGGCTGGCCCTTTATCCCACAGAAGTAGCTTAGCTACTTTGATTATATTTGAGTCTTTATTACTATACGCGGACCCTCGTCGATCTGCTCCTGGGCGTCTGTCGTCGTGATATCCTGCTGGAGATTTCAGCGGACCTGTCAAAGGTGACGCTAGCCTGATCTGTTGCCATGGTAGTATTGCTGCTAACCAGGAATCGAACTCAGCAGGGTCCGTTGGTAAAAGACGAAGGTCTAAGCCGAGGCTTGGATTTAATACTTCCAGACACCTTGCTTGTCGTTCCAATGAGTACATGATCGGTTTGACCCTGCATCCTCGGAGGTCGGTGGCTACAGCAATGTGGAAAGGTCCTTTGTCGTCGTCCTCGCACATTAAAGAGCCTTTCACGTTGTCAATATAACACACACCTCGATACCATTGCCCGCGGCCTACTGTCTGATACTCGACTTCACCCCTCATACGACCGCGTAAACTTTTCATAAGACTCAAAATTTTCTTGGTATTGCTAGTAGGCACAGGATCTGGAAGAGAATCGATGGCAGGTGTATCCACAAATGCTTGAAGTGGCGAAGTCGGCCGTGATTGCTTTTTAGCCAATCGTCTACCCGTCCCCTTTTCCTTTTTAAGAGAGTTCGATTTGGCCAATGTATTTCTACTAGAAGTAGTTGAATATCCGACGGCAGTATTATTTTCGGGTCGTGGTTCGATATCATGGAAAGATGATGAGTTTGTGGAATGTATTGAACCAATTCGCTGCCTATTCCTAGGAGCCCCTCCCGATCCTGATCTTTTTCGTGTGGTAGCATCTACGGTATATGTTCGGGGTCGAGATTGAAGACTCATGATACTTTGAGGAGGCTTGTCAATAGAATCACTGCTATATGAATCATGGAAAACCAGGCCTTGACGGCGTTCTCTGGGCTTTTCTCCACCAGGTATCAATCGCGGCGATGTTTGGACAGAAGGAAAGGGTCTAGGTGGAGTCTCCACTATGCTTAAGCTGACGTCTGCTACCTCGTCTGCTACCTCAGCAGGTTCAGGTGTAACTGTGCGAATAGTTGTATTCAAGCCAGGACCCCGCGATCGTCGTGGCTCAATCGGAGAGAGTCTTCGTGCCAAGGTCTCCGTCGCATTTTCTCCCCAGTCTCGCACAGTATTTTCCCTTCCAGACATCCCATTATGATCCCTGGTATCCATACCTGGTGACAAGAGGCTCATCCCGCGATTCCTTCCCATGGGAGTTTAGAAAACCATGCCTAACCATACAAACTTCAAGTCGATGGCGGCCCCGGTGATGTTAGATAGTTTGACGAGCTCGCGTAATCGAGTCTGGATATGTGCGGAAGCATGCAAGCAGAGGTGTCGAAGGTGGCATGGGTTCGTACTGAATAATTTAGAGTGAAGATCTTCGATACAAGCTGTGGCGTACGTGGGGAAGTCTAAAATGTGCGTTAATTGTGAAGCTTCTGCCAGTCTTTGTACCGCGCAAATAGCGTCGTAGATCTTTTGAACGAATGACAAAGCTTTTCTTTTCCTTTTACCGACAGATTCGAGTCCCCTTCAAAAGCATCTTATGGTTTCCCAATACCGATTGCAAGATTTGAGAGTTCTTCATCATAACTAGCCATGTACCATATATAACCAAGATTCCGTCGAATCTACTTTAGCGGGTCGATTTTTCCCCCTTTGGAGTATAGAGGCCGGACGTTTCAAGGGTTGACAGTTTACTAGTATAGCTAGGCCGCTGGGAGGGGGATATTCAAGACCAGGACCAGGCTTAACGTAATAAGTGAAAAGGAATAAATAAGTCCCGGAGCCTTAAGTGGAGGAGAGGAGAAGTGTGATTGCCTGCCGTCTTATATACGGAGTAAAAAGTTCGGGGAGATAATTGACAAGGTAGGTAACGTCTATATGTAGTAATATCCATAGAGAATTCAGGGGATGAAGCAGATTGGAGGTTATGAATGCCAAAAATTAACGAAAAGGACAAAAGAATTGGGGAGAAGGTGACGATGAAATAGTACGTGTTATATTCTGATTTCAAAGTACTGTACGAAGCTTTCAGCTTTTAGTGATGTTACTGTATCAAGCATCTTGACAAGTACAGTATGAGTGAGTTGTGCTTTTTCGGTTGTATCCGAGCACAACAATCCAATCCAGAGAATCCTTGCGTAATATCCGGTAGTGAGGAAAGGAATGATAATAAGACTACAAAAGTATATTATATTATTTGGGGAAGTTCTGGAAACAAAGTATCTGTAGTTGGTACCAATCATATCATAGATATCTTCTCCAAGATTGTAACGGTTGGTATTGTCGCGGCTAATGATGAAAGTTTTGGTAAGAATACATGAAATTCAAATATTGTTTCAACACCCAACCGTTACCAGTAGATGTTCTTGAATATTATCATCTCCAAGTAAGGAGGTACTAGGGAGGCATATGAGGTATAGATATTAATACTTGTACGTCGATAAGTCGGCAAGCTATGTGAGACTTGGACATTGATTGATAGTATATTAGTTGACAAGAATAGTTACAGTATTGTATTAATGTTTTCCCAATAATTTCTTATCACATCTCTAATTCACTCGTTCCAATCCAAATCAATCATATAAAAACTCTGCAAACAGCATCCTCATAGAATAAATCCACTAATTTTTCAGTGGCAAGTTGGAGTTGTTCTGTTGATCATGACAAGGAAGAGAAAATATCAAGAAATCACAATATAAATTGGGTATTTTCTGGCAATGGGATTGACGGAGGGCAAACAGGGCATAAGTTCTTGCAACTTGGGACCGTCCATTGGATATTCATTGAGTCTTTTAAGTTCACCAAACGAAAACACACGCACAACTATAATAATTAGCACATCATAATCAATCATCTTATAAACGTGACTAAGAATTGAAAATTGCTCCAAGCCCAGTCGTAAAAATATCGATCTCAAGGTCGGAGAAATAAGTAAAGTAAGAGTAAGACAAATCCTAATCCGGAACGCCAGTTACTGTTCGCTCAATCGAGTACATCATATACACAGCAATCCACACCCCTTTCCCTTGTCCCAAACTGCAAATGTTCCAACCCTATAAAAATCGCCAGATATCCAGCAGTAATTGAATAGTAAACGTCATCCATCAAACACATCAATTCAGCCTCGGGTCCAATGACTAGCTTATTTGAATGGCGTATCCGGGCCATCAGAGCCTACTGGGCTTAAAGGTAAACTGCGAAGGCCGCCACTAAGATCGCCGCTGCCAGTTTTCTTCACAGCCTGTGTCATTGTCTCTATAGTTAATTCGCCACCATTTGTAGGCGAGTGAAGTGAAGTTAGACTGGCGAGACCAGTTTGTTTTCGAACTGGCGAAAGGTCAACACCTTTCATGGAAGCTGATTTACTGGTCGGGGGTGATGTTCCGAAGCCATAAGACGATACGGGTGATCGCACAGGCGAAGGTGAACGGTTTACACCCGGTGATATACCTGGGGATGACAACGCACTGAGTCCCGCAATATAAATTGAGTCTCTGTTGCCAGCATGTTCTGCGTGCTCTGATTGCACTACATCTGCAAATGAGATGAAGCTTAATCTGCGGATATCTGTACTATCGAGAGCACCGTAGTTAGATGCTGCATCGTCCTTGTCGGGGTGGGCCACCAAATCGTCTGTCCACATTGATGCGCCATGTTCGCTGCTACAAATACCACTCATTGACATTACTGCCGGCTGATGAGAAGAGTGCATAACGATTTCCACTGTATCCGGATCAATGTCATTGTTGGTAATCGCTTGCGACGAAGCATCTAGGACTGGTGGAATATAATCCTCTGTTTGTATATGCGACGGAATTGCGGGAGAATTTGGCTGAATAGCACTTTCTTGCACATCACGCTCAAATATTTGCGAACCTGCAGGTGACACTACGCGTGGAGAAGACGAGAACAATTTTCGACTCGGTGGTGATGAGGGATTCTGGTATGGATAGCTTGATCGTGGAGGGGAATTCGTTGTCTGCGTCTGCTGGAGTGGTCGGATCAAGGGTGCATTGCCAGCAAGTATTCCATCATCCTTCTTTTTGCCCTTTACCTTTTCATCATTCTTCTTTTTTCCAAATCCAAACAGTCTTCGCTTTCCTGACTTTGTGGTTCCGCTGGCAGAATCACTAACATCCACATCGACTTCACTGTTTTCACTGGGTCTTGATAACGTTTGGTTCGTTGGTACTTTGAATCCTTCACCTAGTAAAGGAGCCTTTGACGTGGTTAGAGATTGTTGGCCTGTGGGGACGGGAGTGTTCGCATGTAAAGTACTAGATTCCGATGCGCTCATGATGACGATTGATAGAACGATTTCGGGTTTGTTTTGTAGGATATCGAGGAAGCAAGCTGAGTCGAATTTCTTGTAAACTATTTGCAAAGTGTTAGATGAACCAAAATCAATAGATATGCGCTGTGAAAACTTAATCGCATCTTAATGGATGCTGGCGTATGCGCCTTAATCAAACCAATACTTTGAAGGGTCGCAGACTTACGCGTGCAATTTATCTTGGGGAATTATCAGCTTGGTTTCGGACAATGAAAATCAAAATTGCCAGAGTGAGAAATGTTGAAATGATAACAACAAAAGAAGATTCACATAAAAGATTGAGGTGTCAAAGAAAAATAGTATGGATTCTTATATGAATGAGGATATAAGATCATAACAGTCGAACAATTGAAATATTCGAAGGCATGACAATCTAGACAATTGTAATTGTAATTGTAATTGTAATTGTAGTAATAATCATAAGATGATTTTTACTTACCTTTCTTTCTTTCTTTCTTCCTCCATTTCCTTCTTCGTAAAATTGTTAAAAATGGGTGGCCCAGGAAGCGGCAGTAATAGTCAGAAGAGGGGTGATTTCCTTGTGATTGTTTGTGATTTCTTGTGATGGTGAATGAGATGTGATGTGCCCTTCAAGAAGAGGGGAAGGATTTGATTTCGGTTTCAATGCTTTTATTGCAAAAGATTGGATATTCCTTGCTGATGTTATAGATTGATAAATGGTTGGTCAATCGTTCATGATCAGTGGTCACCAACTTGATTAAGTACTTTTTTAATTTCCTAAAAAAACAAGTCGCCTGACAATCCAAAAGTTAGAAATCTCGAAACCAAAATCATTTGGGATGAATAGCCTTTGTCGCAAGGCTTTCAATGTTAAGTGGTGATGGTGGGTGTGGGTGTGGGTGGCAGTGATTAGTCAGCAAATATTTTTCAGATTCGTCTTTTCGGGGTTGAGATGATGAAATGTGAATATTGGAAATATCCAATAAAGAAAGTTATTGAGCTTTACTATCAAGCAGGTCAACCACTCCTTTGACTTCCAATACCTATACAATAATGGATCTTAGAATATTACGTCGACCTGTCGCCAATTTCTTCTCTGCAAAGCCTCAATGTCTATTGTCCTTGAATGCCACTGCTCGCCGACATGAATCCTCTTACAGACATACTAAGCAACGTTTAAACGTCAAACCCGATCCAAACTTCGTGCCATCAAATGGGGCATCGCAAGATCACATCATATTCAATCCGCCATCGTCATCTCCATCTGTTTTGCATACCCCTCTAAAATTCCTTCCCAAAGACGATAAGAGAAGAAAGCTTTTGGCAATTACCCAAGAACGACTTAACGCTCTCTCACATCGATTACCACCTCCAGTCAACCCGAAACAACTGAAATATGAGAGGCATCATTTGAGTGAAAAGGATGTTGCAGAGATTCGAAGGTTGAGGGCAGAGGAACCAGAGAAATGGACAAGATTAAAGTTGGCGAAGAAGTTCAATTGTTCATCGATTTTCATTGGCATGATTACGGAAGCATCGGCAGAGAAGAGAGATTTGGAAAGAGAGAAGTTAGAAGCTATAAAAGCTAGATGGGGACCAACGAGAACAGCAGCGCGGGAGAATAGGCAAAGACGGATTGAGTTGGCAAAGAGGGACGAGTGAGGGGTACAATGGAGAGGTTGTCACAAACCGATGCATTTGGTCAACTATTTGTGGAGGTGTGGAATAGAGAAGGATTGGCAATATAGCACAAGGGTACTTACTATAAGTCTGTAAAAGGCCGTACGGTGTTGCTCATTGCGTGTATAATATACGGAACCGCATTTCAGCATGGGCGTTATGTATAACGTAGGAACATGTCCAAAACTTCGCATGGAATTGGGATCGCAAAGCATTACGAACGCTTACATGACATTCTACACTATACTACCAATCTTATGTATTTATGACTGATATGCTCGCCCCGACAGCTTTTGGTTGTCATTTACCTATAAAATTTGATACTGAATTCTTGTTCAGCCCCCGCCTTTGTGGTTCAAGTGACCCTTGGTCATACTTTATCTATTTGTTTGATTATTGACATTCTCTATCTATGGTTCCAATCATCATTTCCATTGAACGGTATGCCGAATCGAGACTCTGGTTCTCAATTTTGCGTACAAACGCTTTCGCTTCCACATAGTTGTTCAAATAGCCTTGATGGTCCAATGCCACACAGAAATGTACGGTTGTATTTGGGTGATCGGGTGTACTGCACCGCTTCCATCTACCTATATGGGTGTTGCCTAGTCGCCTCGACCAGAAAGAAATTCCAACAGGTAAACCAGCTATGCTAGGCAGCCACATTCTGATATTTGTTTATAGTTCCCCTCCTCCACGGGGTGTATGGATGGTATCATCAGAAAACCATTCAATTCACTCTTGTCATCAAACTTTTTTTTCTCTCAGAATGCAAAGAGAGTGACATTAAATATTAGTATCATCTCATATTATCTATATACTATGTATAGTCAACGTTAAACAACCTAATTCTGTTATTCTTTTAAATTGGTCGAGGGGATTCTATCAACTTATTCGAATTCACCATCACCCTGGATGTCACCCTCAAATTCACTGACTGGATCAGGATGGGCAAAATTGTCCCGTCCCACATCAACATGTCTTTTTGTCTCATCCACACGAGCAAAATTCTTCCTACACTCCGTATAACTGTTTTGGAATAGGTGGGCTTGATCCACACCTTTCCCCAGTCCCCCCTTAAAAACATGTGCAGCCTTCCTTTCTTCATGTTTGTCTCGACGACCTCGCTCTACCCTTTTATAAACCTTCTCACAACCTGGTATTCTGCACATGTAATTACCATCCAATGTAATGCCATTTGTGGTGTTATATTTCCGGATAATCTCCTGTGAGATGCATGAACTAGCATGCTCTACCTTCAAATGGTCGACATATCTCGACTCCTGAGAACTCCAATACGCACAGTTTTCATCCACTCCAGAGGCGCAGTAAAATCCAGTTTCAGTATGGTGTCCTTGATTATGTTTTCGCAAGTCCTCGGGTAACTTCCAGCCTTTGGGAAAAGCATTGCAACGAGTACAGAAGTATCGATCCAACTTCCTCCTTCCGGTATCTCCACGACGACTTCCATGACTCAGATCATTCCTCCCTTGAAGCCTCCGTTTTCTTGAGAGGGTTGATGACTTCCCTGCGACACTTGGTGGAGGTGATCCTGAAGTTGACTCAGATCTATAAGATTCCTCTCCTGGGGATTGCGATCTCATGGTCATGGACTCGATGGTATCAAAGAATTGTGTAGCGCGTTCCCGTTCTATTTTAAAATCTGAAGAGGCTGACCGGAATGAATTGACACTGGATGTTCTCGCTATGCCAGGCTGGTCAGCCATGCATGATGGGAAGGCTACTCCAGCGTATTCATTGATGGGCACATCTTTTGCGGCTTCCAGGGACGAGATATCCCAGCACTGCTCGAAAAGTTGCTCGCTGAGGATGCTTTGGGCTTCCGTAACCACGGGAAATGGAGTAATTGGTCCAGTGTTCATAGTAGTACAGTTCCAAAGACTTGGGTCAATATGCGCACTATAGATTGATTCGGAGCCACAAGTAAGATCTGGGTATGAGGTACCTTGCCACAAATAGCCATTGTAATTTGAGGTAATAATGTCATTTTGAGCGATAATGGCATCGTGTTGACTATTGGCAGTGTTTTGAAAACTTTCTTTTGATATGTTGAGATCCTCATCGTGAACATGAGAAGACACATCGGTGAAGACTGTATTTTTGGGTGAGATATACTCTGGTGATGTACAATAAGGTGGGCTATACGTTTGTGAGATGTAGGTCCGCGAATTATAGTCGGGGCTATTGCTCAAGCTCCGGCGATCGATATCTCGAACATACTGATCGCGATTATCCTGGAAGCTACAGTCTCTCTGGACGTAGAATCCACTTTGTACCGAGGTCATGATGTGTAGTCAATCCACACACAATCGATTTGTTGTTGCCTGTCTGCCAGGGAAAGCCTTATCGGAAGGGGGATTGAAGAGATCTGGAAGGCACAAGATGTAACGCAAAGCCTAACCGGATGAATCTATGCTGTTTTGCAATGATAACTTGTGTGTGTGCCTTGTTCTTGGTACGTCAGCAGCTGTCTCGACCACTAGATTTGACTAATTGCTAATCAAATCTTTTCCTCCAAATTTCTCACAACGTGTACTTATACAAACCATGTCGATAACTGTCACAACTTCCAACCATTGCTGGGTCTAAGTCATGATTCAGAACTTCCTTCAATGCTCTACATCAACGGAGCCTTCCCCATATCATCCTCATACGTCAACCATTATGTACAAGAGCCACTAACCAGCTACAGAATCTGCCTTTCGATCCTGAAAGCCTTGCTTAAAAATCTGCAATAAAATCTAACACGTCACACCCGTTCTGCGAAATGAAGAATGCGGCTCCATGTGTAAATTAACTGTACAATCACACAAGCATTTCCCTCCAACCACCAGTGCAACAGCCAAGCTCAAAGCCCCGTTGGTATCTGCAATTGGTCTACCGCTCACATTGAAATGGGAGCAATGGATTTAAGATTTGATATTACAGCGGTATTTTGCTCCGCAGTTCTGCCCCCACTTCTCCGAACAATCCTTGATGTTGCCCGTTGAATCAAGAACACAAACATCCCCATTATCAACAAATCAGACCCAGTTCCACCAAATTCTATTTAAGACCAGACGATTGTGTTGGCATACTGGTTCGCGCAAGGGCGAGCGTATTTTCATGCACCGACATCTACCCCAACTCATTGCTATGAATGGGTGCGCAGAAGAAGATTCTAACATATGACAGATACAAGCTTACTATTGCAGGGAGATCAGGACTAGGGTTGAGGGAATATAACGGGGTGGAACGGTCAGCCAGTGGGTTCTAACCGCCGACCCCTCGGCCATTACAAAAGAGACCCCCGTTTCATCTGCTTGCAAGGCTTTCCTATGTTCCAGAAACATCGGAATTCGGAAAAGAAGGAAGATGAGAAAGCTGCACTGTGATTCCAACTTTGCATCCTCGGTATTGAAAACTCTTAGCTATGTTTATTGTGCTTGATAATCGTCAAAGTACTTTCCGCGAACTTAAAGATCGATGATCCAAGCGGCAATCAGAAAAGTGGAGAATATAGGATTCAAATGGGGCATGACAAGGCTACAGATACCATATTGGAGGTTACTTGGTATGGCTTTATGGTTTCAGCCATCGTAGAACTATTATTTTCCCTGTGGTTTAAGTGCTGACGTTTAGAATAAACTTCTCCTCCCCGACCGTTAACAAGGTAAGGTAAGCGAGACACGTGATACGGGGGACAAATCACGACCCGCTGGATGTCTTTCCATTCGGTGGCTGTAGCCAAGGGAACGGATCAGGGCCTGGCTATGACCCATGTTTCGGCCATCATTTATTCCTCTTGGGCGTTCTATAAGAAGTGTTGAGAAGCATGAAAATCCCAAGGTTATGTTCAACAACTTGGCCTACAATTTGACGACATGCCAATCTGCAATACTGAGAGGACGAAATATAAGTTGGAACCACCAACAGATGAGCATGGACAAATCAATTCTAAGTGGCATGAATTTTTCGAATTAATTGCAGAAAGGAATGTTAGTTCCAGAGATGAGCGATAATGATAGATTCTTTGACTCTTTCGAGCGGAAACGTCGAACAGAAAATTGTTTCTAGCAGATAAGTTTATCTGCAATTAATATCCTCGTTGCATCACGCAGGTACCTTTAGGATAGGAGACTACACTGGGATGGAATCACGAAGAAAAATATGAATCGTTCTCTGGGGACTTTTTCTCGGCGATGTTTAAGCTAATACTTGCAGAGGAAACGATGCGGAATTCTTCATTTGTATTTGGAAATGTATGAGCCAACTGGATTATTCAGTGATTCGGGATGACGTTATTAGAACAAGATGGAAGGCAAGATTAGTGGACTGTCTGTCAACAAAATTGCCAGCATGATATTTCGAAATTAACTTGGGTTGTTGTAACGTCGCCCTCATTGTGTCTCGGTAAATTGCTTAGCAGGGTTGAATCAAATATTGCTCTGTCATTACTCCTCGAACTTAACTGCATCGCTGAGTACTTTCAGAACCTACGCTTATTGCGAAGAAATATGGCATTATCAGTGCGCAGCGCAGGCACGGGACATTATTTGAGGTAGACGGGTATCTATGAATGATGAATAATTAAACAAATAGAAGAAACTGACCGAAGATTTACCTCAGAGGAGCGGTATGGTTCATTCCGCAGGCACTAATACATTTCTAAATGTGAAAGAGACAGCCGAGAGTGTGAGGAGAGCTCCTAAGTTTCTGACATCCTACAGTTGTCCCTTAGCCATATCTAGATCTCGACCGACCTCCCAATTTTGGTACCAAACAAACAAAGGAACCAATTTGCTTACTCCATGTATGCTCCTTGACCGATCCATCCTAAATGTTTAAATATAAATGAAAAATATCTAGATGTACTGAGAGAGAAGTACCGACCGGCGCTCTCGTTAATATCACTCGATCTGTGATATTTTAAGACATGGGATGAGAAAAAGCTAGGATTCGTCTTCAAGAGAATGATATCACTTAATGAATGGTAGTCCTAGAGTCCAAAATTCGATTCAAATGGTTTCATGGGTAGATGTAGATCGCGATGTAACATAGGCGAAATAAGAAAAAGGAATCAGGACCTCAGGACTTCTAATAGTACAATTTAGAACAAACTTTCGTATTAATTCTAGATATCATCACTTACAGGGTTACTTACATAAACCTCTATTAACAAGAATTTAACCTGTCTATATCTCTCACCTCGGAGTTGGGCTATCTGTGGATATGCAATCTAGTAGTTGTACTCGTTGTACATGCAAACAAATGTATACAGTATTCTCTCGAGCAGGAGCGGAATTGGCTCTGTGGGAATGGTTTGCGGCCGCCAATGCCGCCCGCTTTTTTCATTTTGTGGATAAGTCACTAAATCTCAGGTTCCACACGTCGCAGGAAGAATACTCAAACACCCCTCCACTATCTAAACTGAATTGGACTTGCAATTCCATCTGCTCCATCTGATTTGCATTTTTTGAACTTAGATTGAGAAATAAATGGAGTTCACGCGATATTGAGTGATAGACATCGATGGCAGGTTTTGAGGTCAAACAGAAACTGAATAAATTGACCTCAACAACGAATCGCCCGATGTCTGGAACATCGATACTAAATATTGATATATACAAATATCACGGCTATGTCATACCTCAGTTCTATAGCTCATTAGAATATTTTGAGCATCTCTTCCTTTCTTGTTGTCTCTCCGCCAATACTTGTTGATAAAGGCTTCGCAATGTCTCACGGAAGTGTCTGTAAGATTAGATGATGTCGAAGATGGTGTTGAAGAATTTGTGACTATTCTTTAATAGACACCAGTTTACCATCTTAGATTTTGTTGTTTGTAGGATTTGATGGAGAGAGATAGTTCTAATCCCATCTGCATATTTCCAGGGGAAGCTCATATCTGTTCATAAGACTCGAACCTTTCCCTTCGAAACCTCATATTCACTTCCTTTTCAGCAAGCATCTCTGGCAGATCTTTACACTTATTAATATTTGATTTCATTTTCCGTATAATTTTCTTGAAAGCTATATTTCTCATTGCATTTTTCAACGTCTTTATTTTTCTTCAAATTTTCGTTAGTATGACTACAACTCGCCAAACTGTGCAGGCACAGGATATCGAAGTCGGCTGTATCCTGTTCCTCCTAAATACAAGCAAGCTATGCCGGGAATTTGAAATGTATGTGGTCCGAAGTCAACGGCCATCCGTGTCAGGAACACGGAGATTGTGTTTTGAAGAAAAGGGGGCACGGTCACCATGTGGTGATCGTGGGTAAACATTATGGGCTCAATGAGATTAACCCGGACATACCTGAGCTATCATTTGTTCAAGTAAAGGCCTTTAGAGTACAAATTGATAGTTAATAGAGGCTAACAAGATACTGATTAGATGACTCATGGTACTCCACAGACCGCTACTACCTCTGGACCTTCGCTCTTCTCCCCCATGTTTTCTTCACCTTGCCCAAGGGCCTTGAAACTATGACCACAAGTCCTGAGGCGCGAGGTTACGATTCACGGTTGGATGAAGGATCTTATCTGAGATTAATGCAGCGATTAAATCTTGAGCCGAAGGCATACATACCCGATGGTTACTGGAATGATGATGGACCTGCACCTCCAAAGGGCGAGTATGTAGAACATGGCAAACATCTCCCCATGCCGATACCAGCCGGTCTTCTGGAGTAGAATCAGTGGATTCGCTCAACCAACCGCAGGGTCATCATACCTAGCAGTACCAATCCTTGGTCCTGCCCCTAGCGGTCGAAACCCCTTTTATATTCAGTTATATAATGAGCGTTTGCTAATTCATATAATCAATAGACCAACTGCACAATGTCAACAACCAGTAATTGAATAGGCTCTGTCCTACAATGCGAGAATCGTCGTTGAGGAGCACAATATTGAAGACAATATCTGACCTTTGTCTTAATTGTTCATTAGGACGACCTAGATGAATCTTTGAATGAAACTGCGAAGCGAGGGGTGCAAATCAAGGTTTTGTTAGAAGTTTGTGCTTGGGAATTGTTAGCATACTTAATATTTGTTTCTCTAGATTGCGTTGCTTTTATTTGATCCTCTGACAAAACCTTGCAGTCTTTACCGTCCCCCTAGGCTCATTTAATTATTGTTCTATCGTCTTGTAGAATTTTTTGTCACATGATTCTCAAGTTTTTTAGCATTACAAGCAGACCTATAATGACTCATCTCTAGACCAGACTCGAGCCAAACGATGACGGGGCCTTGATATGGGATCGCATATTTTGTCCGAACCATGATGGTCCTTCGAGGCAAACCTCAGCCATCTCGGATTTCATTGCCCTGTTTCCCAATATATATGGATGCCCAAGTCAATATTGTGAAAGACGCGTGGTCTAAAGTCGCCCCGAAGCTCAGAATGGTTCGATTGTTAGATATACGTAGGAAAAGCTATGGGGAGCATTTCAAATCCAAAACATCGAGGGTTTTCCATGATAAAATGTATTCAAGCTTGACAAACTCGAAAATAACGAATCGAATCTTCAACAATACATTTTAGAGCTAGTTAGTTAGTGCAGTGGTTATATAGTATAGCTTCACAACACTAAAATCTCCATCACAAGAAAGAAGTTCTTGCTAGCCCTGCAATCTGTGGCTTATTCAACGGCCGCCCTATATGTGGCAAACCCGACCACCCGAATATTCCCGCAAGTGTTGAGCCTCTCGAGGCACGGAAAAAGTCTTTGGTGTCTTGTTCGTAAGAATTAACTATTGGTTACAACAGGTATAGTGATGATAATTTCCTGTGTCTACCCGCCATGTGGTTCTAGTTTTCCAGCAATTGGTACGGCTCTAAATAGTTCGATTCTGTGAGCCAATAACTCGATAGTGCCGCATTAAAGATAAATGAAGCAACATAACAAAACGAAGTAGATCTACGATAATGTCCCTGTTGTTAATCTGATCATACAAAGGACCGGACCGCATTCGTCCCGAATTAATGGAGATTGAAGTCAAGGATTCTAGATTGTGCTTGAGCACTTTCCAAAAACAGAGGGAACTCCGTGGACGGCAAAATGCGGGGTTGAATTGAAGGATGGAGACCTCGCAACAACCTTATCGTGGTATTTGCATAGTCGCAATACCCGCAAGAATCCAGCTATCAACAACTACTCATGATGAAAAATTAACAATAGAAATCTTGTTCTTTGTAAAACCAGGAATAATGGTCAATCAGTCCTGAAGAAGTCCTGGAAAAGTCCTGCAAAAAGCCTCAAGGCCTTTTAGATGCGGCTATCCAAAAGGGGAATCTATTGCTTCCATATGACAGGAGTGTTCGTGCTTTATGAAGCGAATGTTACCCAGCTTTATGTGTATGCCAGATTAGTACATTGGTACAAGATATCGACCCCAAAGTTCCCACTTCTACCGCATCTCGAGGCCTGCAATTTATTTTATGGCCCCCATAATCAGCGCCAGATTGTTTGAGAATCTTTGAGTTACAGCATATCTCTGACACAAATGGCAACTTTCGGGGGCTGAAGGATCAAATCTATTATAGAAAGATGGGGGCTGGCTATGGTTATTGAAGTATATCATTTAGACTCTGCTCCCGATCATAAGAAGAAAAAATCTCTTGTAACTTCGCAATTTTGTGTTCCTATTCACTCTCAAGACTTGCGCGAACGATCTTCTTTCGACTGGAGCCTTTTCCATATGTCTCCTACATCACGATATGGACTAAAAAGTCCCTACCATTCCTTTCTATAAAAATCCCTGCATACGGAATAAGGTTGAAGACCGAGACGCTCTTCGCATCATCAGGTTTTCTACATCATCACACAGACTACATTTCTCCTATAGAAAGGACTTGGACTCATTGCAATTATCCGCCGCCGAGTACGTCGCCACAAGGCAACTCACAAAACCCCCTGGTTCTTCACGCTCGCTGACTATGCCTTCGATTCTTCACATCCACCCACTTGCTACGAGGCGAAACGAGGCAGATATTCACAGAGGTTCATTACTACGTGTTCTATTGAGAAGAAGGACTAACCATTGTCTAGGGACTTCAATCTCACAATCTATTGGATTTCTCGTGCCAATCGAAATACCTCTCCACGAGTGTACCCCCCGCCATATCGTACAACCAAGGTTCAATCCGAAGGACTATGCAGCCGGCCGTGGAATATTTACAATCATAATATGTATCTCTTGTTTTTGAGAATACTGCAAGCCATGGCAACATGTTGCAGTTTATTCCTTAAGCTGCAGCAAGCAGTTGTCCTGGATTTACAAAGTATGATGTTGTTGATATATAAAGCCATGGACTGAAGGTGGTTAAAGCGATATGATAGTACAAAGTCGCCAAAGGAAAGCACGCTCGGTTTTACATTATGAGATTGTATCGAATTTCTATATCACAGTGTCACTTGTAGACTTCTGGAAGGTCTTACTCTATCTTGACAATATCACATCAGTTCTTCCAATTACTTGACTTGGAATATTGATGACTGCTTTTTCATACCTAAAACAATCCTGCCTCCAACTTATGCCGAGCCTTGAACATCGATACCAATATCACATTACGTCTCCCAATTATAATAAACTCGGAGTCTAAAACATCGGCATGGTTACATTCTATACGTTTGAGTGACGCAGCCTGGACCAGTCAAGCTAACAATCACTTCAGTTACTTTCCTCCATTGAAACCTTTCGGAACCACTCGCCCAATACTAGAAACAATTGAGTCTTTGCTATCAAGCAAGACTTTGAAGATCGAAATTCAAAGTCTCATGCACCTTCACCTCTTCCATCGTCGCCTTTGCCTTCATTTGGCTAAGGTAGAAGAGCTTGAGAAGACCGATTTCACACGAGTGTGCTGTCGAAGTTCCAAACAAAACAATAAGACAACTAGAAAGAAGAATTCCACTATGTTTGGGATACCTTATGGAACACCAAATTCCCTTCGAACTTCCGATAATCGTGGCGAGGTGAAGTCTATCGAATCACCACATTCTTCTGGAGTTTCTCACAGGAGGAGCATGATGGGATCGCTTCGAACCAATCTATCACCACCCTATCGAGATTCCATTAAGAATGGTAGTAGAAAGGAATCGGCCATATCTTCGCCAAGTTTGTTCTCAACTGAGGGTGAAGACATAGTCTACAACCCGAAAAGCTTTTCAGAGAACACAAAAGATGTTTTATGGACGGAACTTCCGGCTGAGTCTCTTGTTCAAGAACTTCCAGATAGCAGTCTGAGCCATGATCAGTCGACCTCAATGGTAGACCATGACCTTTCTATTAATTGGAAACCAACATGGCCCACTTCACTAACTATATTATCTCCAAGCTCTACATCCAAAACTGCTTGCACAATTCTTGACATACCGGAAGCCGATTCGACATCCATTAAAGAGCTTCCATGCATTGATGGTGGTCAAATGAGCTATGGAACTCCGTGGAAAATTGAAACTCAAGAGTCAATGTCCAGTGCTGGTCATTGCTTATCAGATAGTCCAGAGTTTAATACCTCTATAGGGTTTGGACTTATTGATACAGTGGCTGAGAGATGGAACCAGATAAATACAGCGTATCGGTCTTCAGTCTCTTCTATTTCCACGCCGAGACAATCTCCCAAATTCCGTGAATCAATGTGTCCTGCCATTCAGACAGACGTGAGGAGTATCAGGGGTAATCTTGATGCCACTCAACACCAAGGGCGGCTATTCGAAAATCCCTTTCAGATTTCATCGCCAGATACTGCCAGTACAGCTACTAGCGGCGAATCCTTTCTAAGTGATTCAGGCTATGGCTCAAGAGCCTCCGAATCCTATCATACTTCTGCAACCAGTCCGAAAAGTATGTTTTCAGGAGAAGATCAGTCAGAATATGACAACATCTTTTTCAGTAAAGCTGCGCAGCTTTTAAATTCAACAGGATTTGACCATGAAAGGTGCTTGGATCAAAGTTGCAGTCCGCAATCAAAACAAATAAATGATTGTAGTTGGTTGGACCTTGCAACTGTTCAGTCTGAGTTCGATTCTTCATACAGTGATCAGAACATGCAAGCTTCATTTCTTTCTGATGCGAAAGAAACTCTTTTCGAGTCTTGGGAGACAGGAGTTGTTAATACTTCTACAGCTGCACATATGGCACAATTTGTTACAGACTTTGATAACAGGCCTCCAAACAAGTTCTACGCCGGCAATGCTCCCAAATACCTGCCATCTACAATTCAATGCGAATTCGAAAGCTTGAGAAGTATTATGCTCAGAGCCGAAAAGTTTGGAACGGCCGGCGCTGCTATTTGTACTCCAAGCATGGACACCGAAAATCAATCCAATTCAAGTCGCTCTGTATTTTACGAAGAAGATCGTGCATCTCCATGGTCCGCGGAAAACGTACGGTAAGTTTCACATCCCTTCTTGAAAAATATTTCATACTTACTAGTCTTTGTAGAGGATTTGATAAATTCTTTGATTTCGATACCATACCCGAGGCCCAATTGTCAATGGAAGAAAAAGAAACGATACCCACTTGCGATATTTCATCCCCGAAACCCAATGACAAAGTCATAAAGTGCCATTACCCAGGATGTGTCCATAAGCCGGATGGAGACAAACAGTGGAAAGTAGGAAATCTAAGACGGCACATAAAAGAAAAGCATGAAATGAACCCCGATGATCGGCTCGCTTGCAATATAGGGGACTGCAAAGGGACTTTCACAAGAATAGGAAACCTCAATGCACATCGAGAAAACAAACATAATTTCATAATTCCTAGACAAAAACGGAATCGAAGAAATTCAGTGACGGAAACCGTCAAGAAGCCAAGATCCGGTGGTGGAATTGCGAAAGCAACAAGAATGATCGGGCTGACGTGCAGACCTAAGCACAAGCGATCACAATCAGTTCCTGGACCTTTGAATAACACTTGATCTTGATGATATTCATTAATGGGCTGTTTTTGTTTCCAATCCTTCTTCGGCAGGAATTTACATGGTATTTCTTTTGTGTCATCACCAAGGTTATAACTAATAGGAAGGGGCGGAAGAGCCAGTTTTCTCAACGACCAAAAGCTTTCAGAGAAAGGTCTGCGAGGTTTAATAAGGATTTCTTTTTCATCCGGATTTGAAAAGGGACCGAGCTGCTAGTTTGTTTGGTCTTTTCGGGTTAATGAGCATTAGGTTCTCCGACCTTTCCACATTATCATCGATGCAGGTTTATTGTTTATTTAGGTGGGTCTAACGAATGAATAACTTTGGCATAAATTCTTCGAGTTAGCTAGTTTATTTAGCACCACAATCAAATACAGAATCACATCTGATCTGAAGTTCAAGCTATTTTCTCTTAATTCTCATTGTTCGCAAATCATGAAAATATCCACTGTGAGACCTAAGATACATTGTGCTGTGCTTCTTCGAGCATCGATAAGATTCGAATGTGTTGTTGAGACCAAATTTACGACACAAGGGGACACAAGGGCAACGATCATATGTCTGAATGTGGTGAAAGTAGCTTTGCGTCAAGTCTATATTAACCATCATTTATTGTTTATTCTCGCAAAAAAAGCTATAAGAAGAACGGTATGGTTTAATTACCACTGACGCTTAGTGCCCGACATCATCTTTGAAAGTACGACAGTATATGAATTCAAACACATAGCTATCTAGTGTATGCCTTAATCCAGATGACTCGAGGATATAACAATGAAATGACAGGAATAGCTCGCGCTCCAAAGAAATAATTTATAACCTCCGAATTCTCCATGGGAAGATTATGTGCAACTTCGTAAATCGAACGTTGCTAAACATAGATTTTGTAAATGATCGACACCCTATATGTATTATTAGGTTCAGACTACCTACTTCAAAATACCATGGCAGGACTCAAGGATACTCCCATAGATTAGAAGCATAACTTGAGCTTAGATACTCCGGTATATCCAAGTCCTGTGTATTCAGATCCTGCATATTCCTATCTGCGGCCTTTTTGTCCTGTTGAAGGATCTCTCGAGGGAACACTACCGAAGGAAAACTCTCCCGGGAAGCGTCAGCTCCATGTGAGATACAGACTAATCGAATCGACCGATTGTTTTCTGCTATTATAGCATGTCCACAATTACAGCCCCAAACGACACCTCACGCAAACGTGTACTCATACGACATGATTAATCTCAATCATAAGGCTTGGGGGCTTGTATAGCCACTATGGATTGGAATCTTTGGGGGCAGGGATTTTTTTGAACAGAAATGAATTGAAATATATTGACCACACTTCCCAGAGCCCGCACATAAACACAAAATCATTTCAACATATTAGTGGCTCTTTTTTCTTCCCTTCCGCGAGTTTTAATATCAGATCAATACTCTCCTTATGCGAATTAAATTAATATTACGGTCATCTTGCCCCAAAGACAAAGTAAACAACATCCAGCACTAACTTCGACTATCTCCTCCCTGCAGCATCATTCCACCCTCTTTCCCATTCTTGGAGTCCGCCTTCACGTCTCGATTTCAATCCTTGGGATACTCTCTCAAAGTTCTGATCATCCCGCAAATAAACATTCAAATTATCCCTTCCAGGGCCAGACAGACACTGGAGCGATTGTTGTGTAAGCTGTGTAGGATGCACGAACTGATCTTGTGCCTGGAAGTCTTGTTGCTGGTTGTATTGCGGAGCCCAAGTGTCTTGGTAGGTGGTTTGCTGATATTGACCAGTTTGGTACGAGGGACTTTGATAGGCGACATGTTGCGATTGGGACTGTGTGGACTGAGATTGAGTGTATGAACCTTGCTGGTATGGCTGTTCTTGGTAGGTGAATTGTTGGTACCCTTCAGTGGATTGTTGGTAGCTTTGTATTTGCTGATCTTGAGTGTAGTGAGGATTTTGGTCAGATCTGCTTAGCGTTTGAGATACAAATCAGCTCCTGGGTCATGAGTAACTTGTGTGAGAAGGTCTTATACTCACGGGTATGTAGAGTTGTTGCTCGACATCTTGGAATACTATCGTAGGAACCGATATCCAGCAGTTTAAAACTTGTGTATTCTTTTAGGATCTCGATTTGGTTGCCGAAGAAGTAATTTTTTGTTGAATAACGACAAGTTACTGCCATTGGCTTCGTCTTTATATATTTTATCACTGCTGCTAAACTTTGCAACCTCTCAATTCTTCCTTTCAGAACATACTTGACCTCTGCTTATTCATCTAATAGCTTTTAAGCCGTAGAATAGTCCAGGAATATCGCCTTGAAATCGTACCATGGTGAGTCCTGTACGATGTTTTGAGCACAGATTAGTTGGCTCGCTTATTTCAGGGGCGCGCAGCAATGTGTCCCACCACGACTTTGATTTCAAGCTTGCCCCAACAACCAAGTTTTGACCACCAGTGCCCTAAAACTAATTAACTAAGATGTAACACAAGTTGCTTCCAGCAAAGTCCTTTCCGCATCCAATGTCAATAATAATGTCCAAATCCGAATTGAGAAAAAGGACTTAAATGATTGCAATGGGATATATCGAAGCTGCAAACATTCAAATTATCAATATCAGGACTAGAAGGAATAGACCCAATCCCTCGGTATCAAATCATTCACGCAAAGGACTTATCAATGCTATTTTTGTGAGTTTTACAGCAGGAACTATTGCCGAAAGGCCTACAAATTCATGATTCCAGTGTTAACATTCTCCAATGCTGAAGAATAGCAGTAGTGAGCATCAAGTAGACCAGAAATAAGCCCCGAAAGATGAAGTTTTCTGAGTACCATGGAAAGATAGAGGCGCCGATTATAAACTAAGCTTTCATTCGCCGGTACCTATGGGATCGTGGAAGCAGTTAGTATCAAATCAATGATATCACACGTGTAAACGGCAGCAGGAGATATCATTACCAAAGATCAATTGAAGACGCTCTTGACAAGTGAAAATGTGTGAAAATTAAGTGCTCCAATTCGAGGTCTTTCTCGGGCTGCCATGCATACATTGAAAAATATCGTTACTGATAAAATAGTGATGCAGTTTCTCGTACGTGGTGTTCTGTCGGGAAGAGCTGAGAAATCGACCGGAAAGCTAGGTGTTTTACTCGAATAATCATTGCGTTCACTAGTTTGGGCTAGTAAATTATAGATGAATATGATAGCTATGAAAGTTTGCATGCATTCAGCTCGTCAACTGTAAAATCATAATTTCTCACTATCAAACAGCAGCCCGCACTATTGAAACCTTGTATGTGGCATTTTGTTACGTCGTGAAAACTTCATCTTCATTCTCTTTTTTATGATGTGCTGCAAGACGCATTCGCCTTCTTTATCCCCAAAAATCAATCATAACGGCTTAAGCCAGCAGTAGATATTCCGCAAGTGTTATCAACCAAAACTCCATGCTTACAAAATAAGGTATAGTGATACAGATCTTATCTTGAATTATATGCATCTGCACCATTTTATCTCAATATTATAAACGCGCTGTATCTCCAGAAATGATCAAAATTGACACCTCAATATGGAGGCATACCAACATTGCCTTGTTCGTCCCCACCAATCTCAATACCGCGCAGTAGATCTTGGAGATCCAACACCTTTCCATTTTCCTCGCCCCATGGCATACTTGGGTATCCGCCGGCTCTACTCTTTGTGCTTCTTTTTGTGCTTAGACCGGTCCGAAATCCTTCGGGGGAATGATTGTGCGCTTGGTCGTGAATGGATATATTTTCGCCAACGAGCGAGGATGGAAGTGGTGGAACGGGGGGAACTGTTGTGCCATCATGTGCTACATCTGCAGGATTGGAGGTCAAGGGTCGTTCGAGATAGCTGGGAACTCTATCTCGAGATTTCGATCTCGATCGTCCGGTCGAACGCATAGAAGCAGATCGTTCTACACCCGAAGCATTCTGCTGATTGTACGTATTGATGGATATCTCTGAAGTTGAGAAGTCATAACTAACCATGCTTTCACTACTTGCATCACTCTGTGGCGCGCCAGCCCTTGTACCTGGTAAAGCTGTCGTCTGACCCGAGAGTACTCGCTTCAATTGATCAACTCTAGTTACTGACCCACAGCTTGATTCACTAGCAGGCACATGTGAATGCCCGCTGCTTTTCCTTAGTTTGTGCATGGCACCTATCCCACTAGCGGTTCCATATGTTGAATTTGGTCCACTTTTCAGATTATGACCACCAGTAGGAGATGCTGTTCCACTGTTACTACCATTAACGGGTCCATTGATGGTAAGGAAATTACGATGGCCAGTGGTCATTGAACCTGCACGCGATCCACTGATTGAGGCAGTTTTACTACTTTCTTGTGCAACGGCAATCACGGACTCCTTGTTCCATTCCGACATCATTTCTTCCTTGATTCTTTCTGGCATGATAGTGTCCCGTGTTGACGAAGGTACATCCACACTGAGTATTGGATGAGTGAAGCTTCGGCCAGGAGACGTCGGGGGGCTGCTTGGAGGAGAATGTAGAGATGCCGCATATGATAAGGAGATAAGTTTGACCAATTGGAACCGGTCCTCAAAGGTTGATAGAGAATCCGCTCCGGCATAACTGGGGGCTTGTTCTTGCTGAGGTGCTACTTTATCTAAAGTGCCAATATTATGGAGTTGAACGGGAGGAAATCGAATGCTATCAACCCAAAACATGGCTTTTTGACGTTGACGGATTTCATCTTGGACTGTTTTACCAACGGGTGATTTTTCAACCTCGAACTTCTCGCACAATGTCCAGAAGTATCCATGACATAGACTTCCAATCCGGGCTTTTTGAACTGGTAGTTCAAACGATTTTATATCTTCTTGTAACCGGAATATCATGGGTAATCCACTCCTGATTGCATTTACCCCCAAATGCTTCACAAGACTTGTGAGAAGGAGATGTAGTAGAAGGATATCGTTCTCGTAGTCTACAAATTGCAAGGCATTCTCGTAGATGGCGAGATGTAGCAACTGTAGAAATGTCGTCCGGGATGATTGCCTAGCGGGCTTCTCTGCCTTTGACGCGTTCGACACTGCTCTCTTCGTAAGATTGCTGGATGATTCATCCCGTGCACTCTTCACCAATCCCTTTGGCTTTTCGTCGAAAATGTGCTGATCAGCCATTGTGACTTCCCGATCAAGCCATGTCAATAAAGCATCAGCGTATGCTTTTCTCACACGCCCATCTGTGTCACGCAATAACCATTGTGTGCCCTCCCAAGTCTTGATTGGAACTCTATTTCTTCCCAGATTTCCCGCAGTTATGGTTTTGTGACTTGCCACAAGCAAGATCATCTTTATCGATTCCAGGGCTATGATTTTGGCTGTATCGAACGAAAAGAAGCCATCAGTGTTTGGATCTTCAGTCATATTAGTGCCTGGTAAGAGAGCCTCTGTGGCGGAATTTGGGTTTTCAATCGCTGCAGCAGTGCTTGGAACGGGTGATTGTGGCGAAGGTTTCAAGCGTGATAAAATGGCTGAAACCATGTCAGATATTTGATCTGCATAGTAGACGTGCGTGGCTAAATCTCCTAGGCAATTTTGCAGTCGGGCTAAAAGATTTTTCCTAGTGTCAGTTGGTACCAGAGCAGTTTCAGATTCAATTGACGCATGCAAAATGCCAGCATCGATCTTTTCATCGGCTCCGTTATCTGGCTGGAGATGAGGTCCACCGACATTTCCAAGTTGAAGAACTATCAATATGTGCTGTATCAGTCCCAGTAGAACATCCATTACGCTTAATCCTATCAAGTTGATATCGGATTTGAGTAAAGCGTCTACCATTGTTGCAAGAACAAGCTGTTGCATAAGCGTAGCCTCAACTTGGTCAGCCCGAACCAAACTATCCATGGCCGTCACAAGAATTACATATCGGTCCTGAACTGGGGTCCATCTGGCAATCATTTCAAAAATACGTGGTGCCCATCCTTTGCAATTCACGTTCGTACCAATCTCAATAACTGATTCTTGTTGGGCAACTCGATCCACAACAAACTTTAGCACTGCTGTCGTAGCTCCATGAACCTGAGCTCGATTATTGACGACAAATATTTGTTTTAAGCATTGTGTAGCCAAAACACCAATGTTCTCCTCGGCCAATTTATCCGCGTCTGCAGTGGTTCCAGATAAAGCGGTAGCAATCTCTCCTCCCGTATCAACTGTCCCGACCGTTGCATTGCTTGCCCTCCTCTTTAACAATAACTTTTCCGTGCCCATGTGCTCTTCTGTTTCAGCTCGTTGTTGTAGTATATCAATGAAGTCCTCATTGTCCGTCCAGATATTCTCCAACAATATTGGTACAATAACGTCTAGTTGTCTTCCCGCAACTGTAGACAAAGCTTCAGAAGATGCCACGCTCTTGACAGCTTGTAAACCAAGACTCCTCCATCTAATAGCGACTGGTGCGCTCTGAGGCTTGCTGCTCGTCTGTGTTCTCGTAGAAGCGAATGACGCGTAGATTCGCACAATTTCCTCGTATTGATGGAGGTATTCTTGATCCGCAGAAAGACTTGCCATATCATGATTTTCGCAGAAGACCTGGAAAGTAGGTATTGAGGATTCCACCATGGTAACATCTTGTGCACGAAGTATGACATTAAAAATCTTAAGTACGTAAGGCGCATACAGAGGCAAGTCTCGGGGTGCTTTCTCAATTAAAGCTGCCAGGATTTGAAGGGTAACTTGCACGTTCCTATTTCCCCAGTCAGCATATTTCGTGGTTGAACTATGGACTGATAAACATACCCTATTCTAGCTCTCCAAACATCACTTGCAGTCTTCTTCTCCAGGAACTCCCCGACCTTCTGCACCTTACTTCTTCGCGTCGTGGCATAGAACAAGAGATAACTCAATTCGCTCGAGTTTGGCTTGACATCAACAGCCCCCTTTGTTGTTTTGGGGTAGCATTTCAGTATGAGAACCTGATGCTTGGGACGACATTTCTGCCGTATGGCATGCATTGAATACGCGGCGCAAGAGCAAGTTAGGAGTTCTGAGGTTTGTTTATTTTCGTAGAATTGCAATCTTTGGCTACACGGTGAATCAAGTGTTTCGTCCAAGTAAGGTTTGTTCCGGAAGCAGGTCTCAAATGTATGACCAACTGTTATCACGAACACGTCGTCAGCTGAAATAGATCAATACTGAAATTATTTGGACCCTGCTGACCGAGACTTCCAGGTTGTCATGAGTTGAAATAAATCGCTAGGCATCAAATAAGGTTAAGGCTATACCATACTCTGTCACACGAGATTCGGTAAACGGGACCCAAACTCTCCGAGGTGACGTAAACGAGGCTGAAGAGCCGGATGAGCAAGGCTACGATATCACACAAATGGAGATTGAGAGACCGTTGAAGAAAGGGGCTCACTGAAGATACATTGATGAGAATATAAAAGTATTTGTTATGTTCTCTTCCTAAACTTACTAAGATGCTATAGATTGCACGAAACGTGTTGTCAAAGAACAGCTACATAGACGATCCACAATCACATGTCAATGCACTGTCAGTGCAGAAGAGCTGTAGTCTGGAGAAGATCTCCGTTAGCCGTGCGTATGTGTGCAGTTTGACAAGCCTTTACGTTTAGATGTTTCCATATGAAGATACAAGGAGCAGTATATCAAACACAAGATCCAGAATACCTAATACCCTGTCCCTTTGAAAAATCTATTGCTTTGCCCTCGGGCTGGCTCAAGAACCAAAATGTACGAAATGGTATCTACCGTAAAGGAAATCTAAAAAATCTATTAAAATACAACTCGGCCTTACGCTCGATGCTCAATGCTCATGCCTCACTCTCTTCCCCTTCAACCTATCTATTACACCACACAGTTGACATTCCAAGATCATTTCATTATACCAGAGATTCCTCAAATCTTGGCCTTCTCTGATCCGTCCTGGTTAAGTCTCACAACACCCTAAGGCAATACTCATTAGCAATAAACTCAAGATTATTCCAGAAGGGATAACCTACCTCTTGGAAACAAGTGGCAATCAAAGTCCCATCCTTAGCAAACATATGCTGTGTGACCACTCCTCTCCCATCTCCAGACCATGGACTTGACATCTCCGTAAACATCCACTCATCAGCTCTAAACCTCCTTGGCTCATGAAAATATATAGTATGGTCCAAACTAACCATCATACCAACCTCTGGCCTTTTCTTTTCGTTATTCAAATCATCCCCGAAACCCTCTGCTTCCTTCAATTTCCTCATATATTTATCATTGTCGCTCTCTTCTGCGGTCTCTTCCTTCTTCTTCTTTCCTTCGTTACCATATCTCCATAACTTGTGTATTCTCCCCACAGTTCCAATGAAGTAGCTGTCGCTCATATAAGCCAATGCGTTCAAATGCGCCTGATGTCCACCCTCATCACTGATCCTTCCCCTTGCCTTGATCCACTGCCGCGTTTTCTGTTCATGTGGTAGCCCGGTCTCCCCATTCAAGATCTCAAGCCTCTGACTAATGAATGGACTATCGTCCCTCATTTCCATCTGTAGCAACTCTTCATCCTCATCGGGTTGTCTAATGTTCTTGGGAATTGGAACCGCATGTTCTACTTTCTTCTTCCCTCCACTATTCTCCCTCACAAATGACATTGTGGTTGTAAATATGCATTTTCCCTTTTGACGTGCTTGTACTGTACGAGTGGCGAACGAGCGGCCTTCGCGAACATGTTCGACGTAGTACATCACTGGCAGATCGGAGTTTCCAGCCAAGACAAAATAGCAATGCATGCTGTGTACGGTGAAATTATGCGGAACCGTGCATTGTGCGGCTGCAAGACATTGTGCGATGATTGCCCCTCCATATATGCCTCGTGCGCCAGGGGGATGCCATAAGGGGTGAGTGTTCGTGAAGATATCCTGGTGAAAGAGAGGTCAGTTACAGAAATCAACTGTGCAAGTCTACAGAAATTGTAGGGCATCCAGTGCTTACTGGCGCAATTTGACACAGTTCCCGAAGCTCTAACACATTCTCGATGGCAGATTTCGAGGGATTGATAGGAGGAGGTGGAACAAGCGTTGGACGATCAGTCATCTTTGTCGTGAACGCTTGAGATTCGGGAATGAATGTGTGCGCGAAAGGTCTATCTGATAAATGAGGCGTGGTTCCGTGTTTTAGAGACTCAGATTCACATATAAAAGAGCAGTGTGATATAGTTATTATTTTGAGAATAACTGCATACTTTTCATGTTTTAATCACTGACCAAATATTTCTTTGATAAGGAACTCATTTTGACCGAGGTTCATGTAGCAAAAGCGGACCGAAGTGTTCAAACAGCCACTCACATGTCTCACTTATTTTTGCCGAAATAACCCCTGAAACCTTTTTATAGCTTCAATTTCTCATGGCAATAACAAGAAGTGGGTGGGTTCACTATCTATTTCGAGGATTAAGTTTTATATTGATCATCAATTGACATTCGACTATGTACCAGTATAGCCCGGAAAGAAATTCAAGCTTCTATCCTCTCTAGTCTTTCGATTGGTCCAATTTCCAAGGTACAGACTGCCGGATATACTTGCGTGAGCCATAACCAGATCTAGGCGCGGGCTCGGTAATGTATATTCCAAGGTCATATCGCGTACTTGACGTGGTAACTCCTTCAAATTTGGAAATGTTCTGGCGAGATACGTTTTTGCTTTCGTTCAGTGACAACAATAGTATCTGCATACCACTGATCGTCTGGCTCATAAAGTTTGTGTTGCGCGTTGTGTAAAGATGCAGCTTTATTGTAAGACTCATAATTATGTAATTCGCTCAAAATTGAAGGTGATGATGTTAAAGGCAAGAGTTTCCTTGGAGAATAATTCCTCTTACGGATTGTTGCTGAACTCCAGGAAATACAAGGATATGCATCGCTTTCGTCGTCAAAGGGTCGCTGCCATCTCTGTTTTGTCTTGAAAGCTTCCTTTTCTTGTTCGTGCTTTATCATGACGTTGAGAAGAGAATTAGTGTATCCGAGGCGTTATGGATCTACTTATATGTGCCACATTATACGAAATTCGGTTTTTGTAGCTTGCATAATATTACTTAGATATGCCCTAGTCTCCAGATTTCCCATGTCCCCCTCTATTGTTCATACCCTCTAATTTCTAAAAGATATCAATAGAAGATTAATTAGAAATAAATGCAACGCCAATTTGTGATGATTAAACAACGCCTCTCTCGTCTCATATCTCCTCGGCTTTAGATTGCCTATTCATAGATGAATCCTTTAAGTCTTGTGCGTCTAACTGTGTGCTGATATCTGCATGTCGCGAAAGCTGTTCTTTGTGCTCAAGAGGGTGGAGCTTGAAAACCCTAGACGAGTAGCAGACGCTTTCAGATGTAGGTCACAATATTTGGTACCTTCTTTCCTGTCACACTGTCGAGTAATACATCAAAAGACGCTTCGACGCCGAGGAGATTACGGCGACACTCGCGACCAAATGAGTGTTCATCTTGTGCCAAAAGTACTATTGACCACGGATGAAGCGAGTTAAGCTTAGGGCAAGGGATCAATCGAATCTTGACGAAAAGGTGTAGGGTCCTCGCATGGTATCGAGGAGGGATAAGATGGCCTAGTTGAATACTACAGCACCTTCGAGTGCGAAATAGACGAATCTGGCACCTTAAATAGCTTCTACCTTTCTTCAAAGCAATAAGCAAGTTCTTCTCTTCTAAAAGGCATATAATACGTGTGCTCTGTATATTATATCAACTGTTTCCAAGTTCTCGAAGATTTTCGTGAATTTTTGCAGAAAATTAAAATCGAGGACCTCCAAATTCTTTAATATGTAGTAATTTTTACAGATGGATTTGCTCTCTCTAATGTTCTCTGAAGTTTTGTTCCGTAAATTTCTTTATTTAGCAGGATCCATGGGGAGACATCTTTAGATCTGCCTGTCTTCTCTTTGCAATTAGTGAAAACGTTGCTGAATCCTTCGAACCATATACAGGAATTTCCAACTTAAGTGTGAAATTAGGAAAGGTAGACTCGTTCGCTCGAACCCGATCTAAACCTCGAACTCACCGCTCAAGCATTCATGGGCCAAATATCAAGGATTGCTTGTTCAATGATACATTGTATTTCCATTGGCCAACATCCGCAGGGGCTGAAAGCTTCATGCGTAAACAGATCAACTGAGGCGGTACATCAAATCCATTTTCGTCGATATCTTGATCTTAGCATACGAAAGGCCGTGACTTTCCATGCTTTGAACGACGATCAAGTAAATCACATACTCTTCCGATCACGTTACCCTGAATTCCTTCCTTTCTCACCACTACAGCGGTACTCGTAGCGCGGAACGGGACAATAAGATTGCCAACTTGTGCGTTTTCGGATACGTATCCTATCATTCCATTTCTTCCAAGAACAATCTGACCTGTGTAGTGTTGTTAGATTTCTCTACCTTCCATTTTGCTTCATGAAAGGTTTAATTAAACGATGACATCAGTTGAGTCATTATGCGATCTCTCTTTCCTGCTGGCAGCGACTTTGGACGCCGGCTTAACACAACAGAAGCCCGGCATTGGATATCATTGACTCCCGGGGGAGCGTTTAAGTAAAAAGCCAAGATTGAGCATTTCTCACGACTTCCATAATTGGAATTGCCTAGACTGTCTAGCAAAGTCATTGCGCCCCAGTAATCCCTTCCAGCTTTCCCCAACCATACAATAACCTCATCGGCCTTTGCATAAATATGACTCGTAAGAGCGACTTGCCCATTGCGCTCATCAAAGTCTTCTTGATTGATGCATACAGCATCCACCCATAGATAACGTCGTCGACTCCGTAACCGAAGGACTTTCAGTGCTGCAAATAAATTGTCTCGTACGTAGTAATCAGTCTTATCAATTGTAATTGTTTTCTTTGCAGGCAGTTCACCCCATGCATAAGATAATGCCTCATATTTGACATTGGCGAGCAGAGAAATATGAATGAATTCATACTTCTGACTTCTGGAGCCGGCACATGGAAGGATAAGAAGGCGGATCTCCTCCCTATCGATATCCAATGGTTTATAAGAAGGCTTGGAACCTCTAGTGGGCGTGTAGTGATGTAAACCTGCAGCAAATGGGGAATCAGAGGTGTCGATTGGAGGAAATGCAAGTGATGTGTAACCATTCATTGGCATCATCGACCCCATTGTTTCTTTCAGAGGCTCATCAAGAGTCGGAAAAGTGTGCTTTTATACATGAATATCCAACGCCACACACATTCGGACACGTTAAATTCGATTCATTAATTGCCAGTGGTAAGTCTGGACCTTAGGTCTAAGTTTATTTGCCGAGCTTTTACTCAGAGATTCCAAATGATGTAGTCGAAATTATTGGTAGATAAAATCTCGACATTACCAGTTGAATCCGAAAGGTTAGGAGATTCATTTACCATAGTTTGGTTAAACTAAACAATTTACAGTTTCTGTTGACTTTAAAGATAACGACGTCGCATACAGCTGCGATAATAGTGAGATTCTAGAAAAGTCGTTGTTTGAACGACATCCGTGTAGACGCATCTCTAGCGTGAAATATACAAAATCACGTGATTTGCCCGTGGCGAGCTCATTGCTTAATCAAATCAGTAAATTCAAAACGCTGATGTCAATTTCCACGACTCAGGTATACATTATGAAGCTCAATATCTCGAATTCTGGTCCCGCCTTGTTGGAATCATATTAAGCTTATACGAGTCGAAGACCGTCACTGTGGTTGAGTTCAAGTAATTTGATTTCATCTGAGATCCGAAAAGCTCGTTTCAGATCCTTTTCACTGCACAGTACAAAGACTATATTACTTGGCGTAATAAAAACACAATACAATGGCTTTGATCCATTAACTCAGAAGACTAAATGAAAATGAAGGTAGCAAGAGCTGCATTATGAAATAAGACCTCAAATACGTAGTCCATGTCTTTCGCAGTAATGTCATATGTTCGTTCACCCGGAATTGATACAAGGTATTGGGTACCAGCTAACAGATGACTCGGACGTGAATTTTCTGATAGCCTGTTTATAAGATCTTTTGTTCTCCGAAACGCCCGATCAAAATGTCGACTTCCCACACCGCTGATCTCAAATATGCTACTATCAACATTGTACACTCCGAAACCCAGCCCCAAGCTTAATCGAACTGAATGTATTATATTAGTTGATGTCATAAACATCGCAGTATTACTTACGGGTGTTAAAAATGATTCTGCAACGAATCTTGCACGAGCATTCAACTATTGTCTCTATCAGCAATCGGCTCAACCAAGGGGAAATAGACCTCACAAATAGCTTCATCTCCGAGATTTCCTTATCGACCTCCTCCATAAATTGTATGATGAAATCCACCAGCTTGTGCTTTAACATCTCCTCTGTGTGGAAGTTCGTAATCAAAAACGAAATATCGTAGCCCTATTCAAAATCAGCCCCTTCCCCTTGCACATCGAAATCAGCAACCCACCTTAACAGGTTTCCTCCTAAGAATAAAGAAGGCTTCCGCTCTTTGGGTCAAGAACCTGGTAAATTTGTGTACGAGGATGTGCTCAATTTCGTCCGCTTGTTTGATGTTGATACTAATCCGGACACTATTGATACTGGGTTCAATGAGCACTCGTTCGTTCTCATTTCGTGCGACTGTCAATGGATTTAACAGAACTTCCGGCGAAGTCTTAGCTTCAATCTCGGGAACATTGTGTCTTTCGGAGGTCTGGGATGCGAAGTTCGAGAGACATAGAGCTGCTGTCAAGGAAGATCGTACGCATTGAAGGTAAGGTCGCAATGATTGAGACTGTAAGATTTAGGTTAGTGAAATTCTGCAATTCTTGAGCTTCTTAAGCTATGATAACTGCAATTTAAATTGTTACATACCATCTCGTTGTTGTTTCTTGTCTCGAATGCCTCCTTTCAATAAGATGTCATCAAACAGTAACAGCCAGCCGTACGTGTTGTCGGTGCTTTGGTGGGGCTTTCTCTACGGTAATAGTCAAGGAGTCAAGCAGCCCCGGACGGAAAAAGCCGCAGGGACGAAAAAAACCTTCGAACCAAAAATATTACACTTTCTTTCAATAATCAATATCAAATCAAGCAATCATTGTAATCGTTTGGAACCTTCATCAACTCAATTAAACCCTTCTGTGTCATCCAGATTTTAATTTAGTAATCTCCAAGTAGTATGCGTATCTTTGGATAGCACCAGAATACACCAAGACATTTAAGTGTTTTAAATCATTCACCTGAGTTGGGTGATTGGTTTATATGGTGGAGTCAGGCATCCCACAAAGCTACGTAAGGCGCGCTAAGAGAACTGTTCCGTTTACTAGGTATTTATCTACAAGTCTACCTCCCGCCTACCTGCCTATCTTCGCATTGTCTCAATAACCTTCACACAACGTGAGCCTGCCGCCATCATGTCGAATATACCGATTATTATCAAACATCAGGGCAAGAAATATGACATTGAGCTCGATCCTACCTCTAACGGTGAAACTCTAAAATATCAGCTCTATTCTCTCACTGGTGTTGAGCCAGAACGACAAAAGATTTTGGTTAAAGGTGGGCAACTTAAAGATGACACCGACCTTTCGAAAATCGGCGCCAAGCCAGGACAGACATTTTTGATGATGGGAACACCTGCAGAGGGAGGAACTCTCTCTAAGCCAAAGGAACCAATTAAATTTGTTGAAGACATGACCGAAGCAGAAGCTGCACAACAAGTTGGCGCAACACCAGCTGGATTACAGAATTTGGGAAATACATGTTATCTCAACTCAACATTACAAACTCTCAGAGCGATTCCAGAATTGCAAGATAGCCTGCAGAAGTTCACACCGGCTGAAACGGGTTCCAACAATATGCTCAATGCATTCCAACTTGGTCGACCCCAATCGCTCGATATGACGGCTGCGATGCGAGATTTATACATGCAGATGTCAGAAACACAAGAAGCGTTCCCGCCACTCATTTATCTCAACGCTCTCCGACAAGCTTTCCCACAATTTCAAGAAAAAGCGAAGAATGGTCATGGCTATGCACAACAAGATGCTGAAGAGGCTTGGACTCAAATTCTCCAGGTACTGCGATCAAGCTTGAAGATTGAAGAAGGTGGAAGCATCGAAGCATCCTCGTCTACATCGGTCTCTTTTGTTGACAAATACATGGCTGGGGCATTCCAATCTATCACAGAGTGTGATGAGCAAGGTGCAAAGGACGGAGGCGAACAACCAATCAAGGGGGAAGATGTTTTCTTGAAGCTGGATTGTCATATCACTGGCGCAACCAATCACCTTCGAGATGGAATTGTCGCGGGATTGGAGGAAAAGATTGAAAAGAGATCCGAAGTCCTTGGTCGCGATGCGATTTACACCAAAAAATCCAAAATTTCACGTCTGCCCAAATACCTTACTGTTCATTTCGTTCGATTCTTTTGGAAACGCGAGGCTCAAAAGAAAGCAAAGATTATGCGCAAGGTTACATTTCCTCATGAACTGGACGTTGTAGAATTTTGCACGGATGAGCTCAAGCAAATGTTGATTCCGGTTAGGGATAAAGTTCGTGAAGTACGAAAGGAAGAGGAAGATGTTGAACGGGCTCGCAAGCGTCAAAAGCGCATCCACGATAAAGAAGAAGCTGACAAGAAAGCTGGCCTTGTCGACGAAGCACCATCTTCGTCGAAGATAGATGAGAAGAAAGAGACTAAATCTAAAGATGGCGACACCGAAATGGAGGATGTTGTTTATAAGACCGACGCGGAGATTGATGCGGAAAAAGCTGCTTCGATTTTGGAGGCAAAGAAGGAGTTGAATGCATTAATTAACCCAGAGCTTGCCAAGGATGATGGGGCCAACAAATCTGGTCTTTACGAACTTCGTGGTATCGTTACTCATCAAGGTTCTAGTGCGGATAGCGGTCATTACACTTCATATGTGAAGAAGCAAGGGCCACTTGACCGTAAGACTGGTGTTCGTGGCGAGGAAGATGGCAAATGGTGGTGGTTCAACGATGATAAGGTTTCAGAGGTCGACGCCGAAAAGATTGCTACTCTTGCTGGTGGTGGGGAGTCTCACTCTGCGCTCATTTTGCTCTACAAGGCTATCCCTTTACCTACTGCTGAAGGCATCAACCAATAAACCCGGCGCTTCCATCGCGTTACCAGAACGGAATGGCATACATCATAATTACATAGTTCATAGAATGAGAGTAATCCATACAATGAATGTATCTCATGCGAGCAATTTGAGCATGGAGAGTAGTTTCGTACGATGAGAAAAGTTCGTTTCATGAGAGCAGTTTGTTCAATTAAACTTATTCAAAGTAATTCAAATATTGGGAACAGTATGAACACGGCGAATATTGTGATCTACCCAATTCTTTCAACCTCAAATAAATCAAGAGACCCCTTCTCCATGAATCATCCATGAATTTCCAGACATGCAATCAAAATAACTCTCCGACCCTTGGACGTTGTTGTATCACAAACCTTTATACATTCGGAGACATATGTTCATGCTTCCCAATCCCCCTATTCCCTCTAATCCCCGCACGCAAAAAGTCCCCGAAAGCTCTCCGACAAGCGAGATCTCTAATATTCATTGTTTCATTCCTTCGACCCCACTAAGGTTACACCACCCCACTAAGCACGACCAACCTGGGATATAAATATAAATACAACGAACATTCATTCTCTGCAACTTTTGTTTTCTTTCTATAAATGATTACATACTCATGATTAGAGATTATTGTCATATCTTATTCGTTGTTATATTATCACTGACTTGTCGGTATTATTTTGGAGGGTTTGACATTAGAAATTTTGGAAATAAGGTCGTCGAGACAAAGATATTGAAAATGGCGGAGCATACACACAATGGGGATGTGACGGAGAAGAACAGAGAACACTGGGAGTATGTATTACCTGTTGGCTTGGATAATATGTGATGAGAAAAGGGGTTGTTTTAACACGTGCTGGTTTATGTCTCGTGGGATGAAAAATTCGTGCTCTGGCAAGCACTGGGCCTTTTGCTTCTTGCCTAGATTCGGTGTTCGAAAGCTTGAGCAGATTTGTCTTCTCCTACATGAATCATATGCATTCCTTTTAAATATTTGCAAGTCTTCATTCTTTTCTAGAATCACAACTGATTTCGACCTAGCACGCATGCCTCAACCTACGACACACGGTTTCAAAAAACCATGGAACAGCTAATTTCCATCATTCAAGAAGAACGCACACTCTCCTTCATCGGTGCTAACTGGGTCACGGAATCTTCCCCTCCAGAGTACACCATCAAACTCCTCGACTACGCTTGTGGCACCGGTCTAATAACGCGTGCTCTCCTCCCCACCATCACTCGCGCCATCGGCATCGATCTTTCTTCCTCCATGGTATCGCACTACAACGCACAAGCATCCAATCAAGGACTTTCTCCTTCTGAGATGTTTGCCTATGAAGGAAACTTACTCTCCTCTGACCCATCCCCGGAATTGGAGCACGAGGATCTGTATCAATTTGATATTGCAGTTGTGGGACTGGGTTTCCACCATTTCTCAAATCCTTCCTTGGCTGCGAGGAAAATAGGAGAAAGGTTGAAGAAAGGCGGGATTTTGGCAGTGGTAGATTTCGAAAGTCATGATGGGTATGGGAATCCTCATGGACATGGCCATGGACATCATGAGGAGTTGAACGAACAAGCTGAAAAGGCTCGGGAAACGGTTACTCATCATGGATTTTCCGAGGAAGAGATTAAGAAGATCTTTGTAGATGCAGGTGTGGGTGCGGATTTTGGTTACATGGTGTTGGGCAAGGGGATTGTGTTTCATGGGACTGGGGTTGAAGGGAGCAGAAAGGACATGAAGAGGGCGGTTTTTATGGCGAGAGGTGTCAAAGTGTAAATAATGTATTGCTTGTAGGAAGTAAACCTTCAGAGAGTCGAAAGGATTTACGAATGCTCAAGATGGGGACTAGAATGAATACTAGAAGCTATGTTGTAACCTGTGCTCAATGCGTAAGAATGGCTCGGACAAAATCGTTTCGAGGGAATCCTCCTAGATAGATATTCCAAACCACAACATCATATTTTGATCCAAATTTCCCACTCCATTCAATACCTACGAATACACCCAAAAATGTCTCCACCATCTCTTATCCCATCACTTCTCTGTACCAAAACTGCAATTTATCGTTTCCCAGACTACTAAAACAAAACAAACAACAGTTCCCCCATGTGTCGAAATACCACAAATACCATTCAACCAGGAGGTTGGAAATCCAAGCTCGATACAGATATCTATCTATCTATCTATGGCTTACTCCGTATACCGAAAGGATCAAAATACACTCAACTGTACATACACCAATCATAAATCATCATCCATCAAAGACAATGAATTATCCTCCCTTTGATACACTCACTACTGCGATGACATGAGTTAAGACGAGAGAACCAAGTGTGGGAGTAACAACAATAACAACAACAACAAATCACCAGATGATCTATCGAAATGCAAAGACACATGGACATGGACATATGATCTAAGAATCTGATAGTGCTGATACATACCATCCATCATATATTCCGCGATTTTCCTGTTCTTCATTTCCGACTACATTACATCTCAGTCCCGTCGACCTACTATTTTCTATTTTCTATTTTCGTCTTTCATCAATGGGATAGATACAGGATAGTTTGTGCGTCTATACTTTGGATGGATGAATATGAAAGAGTGAGTGAAGTGTTGGCTAGGTAATAGATTGTATGATACTATTAATTAGATAGAAAGGGTTATAATCATCGGATAGAAGGTCTAGAGAGAAAATATATATATAACGAATATTTCTCAACTGTTGCGCATTCCCTACACATCATTGCGTTTACATTCAATCACAAAGACGAGATTTTGAAAAATTTCCAACCTTTTATACCTAAAAAAACGTATTTATCTGTGCTATGCTTTGAGATTAACAATCTCCAAAAGTCGCTGGGCACCACAATCGATGGCCCGTATCATGAATCGATTTGTTGATCAATCCAAACCCATCCTGAAAAGCGACTAACCCCCATCATGCATGCGGCAATGCTACCGGCTTATGCAAACTCCCGAATTATCAAAAAACTGATGCAAGACTCAAAACAAACAGGAACTAGGAGGCGTTCATTGGTGGGCAGTTTTGCCCCAGCCATCACCATCACTATAACCAACAAGGGTAACCAGAGTTTGAGGTCTCAGATCAAAAAAAAAAAAAAAAAAAACATCAGACAGTGTACGCAAAACAAAAAAAAAGTCAATCAAAAAACCTCCTGCCCAAAGCACCACCCATCCATACTTTCCGATAAAATACACCCCGAAATTAAGAAAACCGATACAACACCTGAAAAACAATGATGCCGTGAGGCAAGCCTATCCCTTTCTATTTATTTTCGAAACAGGCAACCGACTCCGTTCCCCAGGAAAAGACCCTCACAAAATGAGGTTCTCGTTCGTTATCTCTTTAATTTCGTAAACAGGTTGCAATAGCCTTCGTTATATTCGCATCTTGTCAAATGCTGGGAGTATTATTCTATTGGGGGGGGTTGTAAGTGTGAATGGAAAAAAACGTAATTTTGAATAAAAAAGAAAAACGCTCCAAATTCTGATAAGACAAGTCCTGACAGAAAGGAATAAAGATATGCCGTTAACAATATATTCCAGTTTCAAAAATGCTGTCCAAAAACATATTTTTTTTTAGATCAATATACAATATTCACCAGCCAGCTGGTTCTGGCGATGATGTGTCTCGGCGCACCACAAGGCAACCTCCAGACAAGAAGAATTTCAAAAAAGAGAGATCGTTGATGTGAACTCTCATTGAAACCCAGGTTTCTATCTTTAGGATATATTATTGCCCAAGCGATTGAGCATAGCTCGGTCAACGTCTTTGTTGTTGTGCGACACACTGGTCGCGACATTCATCTGATTGGGACGTTCCATTTCTCTGGCCGCCTGATCGTGGTTTCCACCTCCAGAGTTTGTTCTAGCAGGGGATGCTAGAGGAATTTGAGAAAGCTCGGTTCGATAAGGAGACAATTGACTGGGTTGGTGATTGCCGCTTGGATTCTGGGAATGAAATGATGATGATGATGAACCATTCGGAGAAGGAGGGTTTCGTGGTGCTTCACTTGAGGTTCCAGAAGCCACTGGGGCCAACTGTCGTCCATATTCTGTAGGTCGATATGCAAGAGCGTTCTCTCCTTGTTGAGATCCATATTGGCGGGAAGGGGGGGATGGAAAGGAGGGACGATGTTGGTGTTCATCTCCAATGGCTGGTACACGGTTCGAATCAACACTCCCCTGACTGTATTCGGGGAACTGACCAGGGGCAGGTGGCGGCGCTCTGGCAAAGTGGTGTTCATCTGCTTCGCGTTTACGCTTTTGAGAATCCAATGAGCTTGTTGGAGATGGCAAGGTAGCACCCTGATCATATGGTGATCTGTTCATAGAAGGGAGATGTGTTGGCGGCGTTGGCTGTGGCATTTGTGGTGGCATTTGGGGTGGCATTTGTGGTGGAACTTGTGGTGGCATATATTGTGGCATTTGTGGTGGATTGTATGCCATTTGTGGCCCGGACGTGGCTCGTTGTGAGTGATTTGCTTGGTACAATGCAGTAGGAGATCCATTCGAAGAATCCCTTGGCAATGGTTGACCGTGGGGACCATAAACCCTTTGATTTGGATCTCTGCCAGTCTGAAGCGCTTCAGTCAAGGCCAGAAGTGGTACGAATGCATGTGCTGAGGATACAGGACAGAAAACGCACTCCTGGTTGAAGCGGATGCAATTATCACATTGTCCTCGAGAGCCATCATCAGCATAGCCCGAGCAACGAATCTGTTTAAGCATTAGCATTGTTCTGATTGATGTTACAGTAATTTCTGACGCCTCGAATTGAACCATGTGATAGGGGAAACCCAAACATACCTTGCGTCTTCTGCAGTATTTGCATGCGATTGCGGTTCTCTGTCTAGGAGCACTCTGCCTTACAACCGGTCGTGCAGCAGGAGGTTGCTGTTGCGAACAGCCTCTACCGTCATGATAAGAACGATAGGGTGGTGGTGGAGGTGGAAGGGGTGGTTCCTGTTGCGAATAGCCTCTATTGTCATGATAAGAACGATAGGGTGGTGGGGGAGGTTGGAGAGGTGGGAGAGGTGGTTCCTGTTGCGGATAGCCTCTACTACCATAATAAGAATGGTGGCGGAGGGGAGAAGGGGGTTGTTGCTGCGGATAGCCTCTACTGTCATGATAAGAATGCTGAGGAGGCGCATCGTGCCCTGCTTGCATGGATCTGCCATCTTGAGAAGGCTGCTGAAAGTGTCCAGCATAATACGGTCCATTATCTGGATGCGGACGATAGGGCTCTTGGTGATTGAATGCACGAGTACTTGAGTCCCAGCGTTGCGCTAGATTGTACGAGCCAGACTGTTCGATTGCAGGGTATTGGCCTTGGGAGTTTGCATGATGCAGGATACGGCCATCTGGGACACCATGATGGGCCCTATTTGTATCATACGATGTGCGGTTATATGAACCACCTTGGGGAGCATTGTTAGAATACTGCAATTCATTACCTGGTACATATGCTCCCGGGTTGTTCAGATTCTCTGGGCGAGAGAAATAATTTGATCTGTCGTTTGCTAGTGTATGTTGCGACACGGAGTTATCTGGAGCATTTTGAGGGCCATGGCTAGGATACTGCAATGCATTATTTGATGCATGAGCTACCGAACTGCCCCAGCCGCTTGAGTGGGAAGAACGACCTAATCCTCCGATTGTTGGTGGGTTTGTTACTTGTGGACTGCCGAGGAGGCTTCTCGCTACTTCACCGTTGGGCCCAAATGACGATATGGTCGTACCGTCACGAACAGAGCCCAAAGTTGCCAAAGCGCTTGCTGGTGTATGTGGAACTGTCGCATTTGCACCAGATCTCAACTGAGCCCGAGAATCCGTAGGATCGTTCATGATTGGGAATAAAGATGAAGGACTTGGAAGAGCTGAGCGATAATTTACACCCGCCCTTTGTGGTGGTGGTGGTGGTGGTGGTAGGGGAGCTTGATGATGGTTTGGAACCTCTTCGTTAGGACGATATGATGACATCTTGAATGAGTTGAATGCGTTTCTTGATGTTAAGCAAAAAGAATCTCAAGGATCGCGCGTTTTGTGTTGTGAGTTTCCGTTCAAGATAATCTAAATTTTTGTGACAGCCCAGCTGCAAAATGTTGCTTGGTTGTAAAGGTTTGAAGAAATTAAGATTATTGAAGTTAAAGGGGAGGGGTAGAAGTGAAAAAGAATGTAGGTTGAATGAGAGATATAAGTCAATGGTTTTGAAGTACCAGGTATAAAAATACCTAGGAGGCCAGAATTGGTTGACGGACGATTGCTAAACGATTGACTTTCTCGCTAGTGTAAATGCAATCAAGAGTCCCAAGTAAGGTTTAAGTACTCCCTTGTCCCGAATCGATACCACGAAAATGAATAAGGTTTTTATTCTCCGAAATTGACTAAGTAAGTACAACTCAGTCGTGTGTTAGGCTGAATTGAGTAGTAAATCTCAAACTCTCAGCTAACCAGATTGTTTTAGAGCACGCTAATAGCAAGGTGGATTGAAGACGCTTTAGTCCAAAACAGGAATTAAAAAGGACCAAATTGCGTAGAATGGGTAATAAATACTACTACTAGAAGGTGCGATGCCAGAACTAGGTAGTAGTTCGTCCTTTAAGATTGATTGATGGGATGGTGGGTTGACCGTTGCGGTGGGACCAGGATCTTCACGACCGATCTCCCTGCAGGCTGGACAAGGAGCGCACGCGGAATGATGAAGAAAGATCGAGGAGGAACGGTTTCTGTCGGTCGATTTCAACTTTTTTCAACCAATCTTATGTCTCTTTTCCTCTTTCAAATCCGTTTCTTTAAATAGAAGAATTCTGTTTAGTGTATGGGTGTCGTGCCTTTCCGCTTTGTCGTAGATGTGAATGGATTGTACTATACTATATGGAGGTGTCGAGATAGTAATAATAATATATATATATATATACGGATGGATGTTGAATATTGACTTCAACGATTTGAAGATATTGAATTTGGAGCAAATTGGGTGCTCGATCAATTCCAGGGCAGTGAAAAGAAGATGCAAAATGGAATGTAACCAAGGAAGAGGAATGGAGGATGGTTGTAGGTGGATAAAATATAACGACGAAACTCCAATTGGTGACTGATATTAGATAATCGACATGTGAATCTGACGGTTTCCGTAGAAAAATCGAATCAAGACCGTGCTATCGTAGGTATTCAATGTTCGTCGGTAATTATTTCTCCTGATTGATGATACTATGCTTGATATTGTCGCTCAAGTTGTGCTAGTGAGAAGGCATTCAACCAATTTCATAATTTCTGTTGGTTGGCGATAGGGATAGTGCTTCAAAAGAACCAATTCAATACAGCGAGTTGTCGGTCCAAAGACCTTTGCCCTCCAATCACAAATCCACAATGATGTTTCTTATCTACATTCGTAGATCGCAACTGCAATGCGGGCACGGGGACGGTCGATAATGATTTGGGTAGCCACTTTGAACTTTGTTGTAATGACAAAAGGTTACAATTGCCTAGCCGTCCTGGCTTAGTTTCTGCCAGAGTTGTAGGAATGCCCGGCAGCAATTTTACTGTAAAAAATGATCGCCTTTGCCCTCGAATCATTCCCTCTTATAAAACACTCTGGAGGATATGCTGCTATACTGAGATAGGCCTCGTAATGGGCCTAGCTTATATAGATGTTGCGTCTGGAATATGTATATATCGTCAAAGTTGGTAAGATAGATAGCTTAAAAAATCCAAGGCATCTATATCAAAATGCTTCAAATGATAAGGCAACTCTATCGATGGATTCAATCTTCTGCTCCGGTGTATCAAAACTGGCTCCAAAACTTGGCCGGATTAGAGCGTTGTTGATTTTGTTAGAGCGAAGAACAGATCTGACTGATATATTAGCGGGCGCCCCGCCTTATCGTAGATCAATAGCTCCAGACTTGGCTGTATTATGAAAATACTGCTGTTGGTCCTCGGTATTCAATCCGTCGACTTTCTGTAGATCATTCGCTGTTTACGAAAATAGGTATTCAGGGGATGTTGAAAAAAGTCTCAGATATGGCGTTTCGATTCCGGAAACTCTTGAGAATTTCAGTAGGGAGATGACGTCGTGTACTTCGAAATCTGGAATTCCATATGATGGTTGTTTCTTAGTAGTAATATGATTTAGCATCTGGGTGGTGTGTGTGAACTGTTGAAAATATTGTGGATCTACGACCCACGGCACATGTTCGATATGAACTTATTGTGTTTGATTGAATTCGCATACGGCGCGAGCCCTTGATTCTGGCTTTAACACTTTTGACAGTTCAGATTTTCGAAGCTTTTCATGCGACAGAATTGACTACTATGTGGGAAAATTGATGAGCCAACCCCTCCTTCAAATTGTGATGTGTGACATGGACTTGAAAGAGAATTGAATTGTCTCGGATTTGGTTTATCTGAACTACTAGGTAGCCTGGTTCCAGAGAAAGGCAGTCTGGTTTGTTGAATATTAGGGTGTATAGATCAACGAAAAGAATTGAGTTTAGGTGTGAATGAAGTGACTCGAGTAGGCACTGTATTCTGGATATGGAAAGTACTAATTCCAAATCGCGGAGCAGAAATCCAGCTTCATGAGGCCAGAAAGAGGAACTAGGAAAGAAACGGGGAAACCATTGTGCAAGTGTGATGTAAGGGTGGATTAGTATGGGAAAGATGGCCACCTTCCTTGAAAGGGTAATGAAGTTAATAGGTAGATGAGAAGAATAGTAGCCCGAAGTATAACGGTCGAGAAGGGTAATGTATGATGATGAACCCGTGCGCCGTTGAAAACTTTGACGACCAAAGAGAAATTTGTGTGAAATGAGTGGTGACAAGGAGGAATAACTGACGAAGAATGGCGAGGAGGTGCGATGATGATGATAATCGAAGAGAAGAGTTCCGAATTGGGTATCAAAAGTTGTTCTTACAAACAGAATATCCGGGAAAGCCTTGGCTACTTCCTTTTCTCTACCTTCCCTCTTCCTTTTAGCTTCTTTCTTGCTTTGATCGAAATGAAAGTATTCTTCTTCACGCGCTTTTCCGACCACGGCTTCAACCTTCTTGCCTTGCCGTCCTGTCAGCAAAGTCTCGGTCTTGAGGTAAGCAATGGAACCTCAGATATATTCCTCCTATTCCATGCGAAAGCCTGGAAGAAAAGGATCATAAAATGTGGTTTTCCGCCCCAAGAGAGCAGTTGAATATTTCAGAGCTCAAATTTTGGGGAGGAAATTGCGTTGCTTTATCGTCCCCCTCATTCGTAAAGATTGTCTTGTTTGGTTGTGGTATTGTTATTAAGTTATCGCAAGCACAAAACATACAGCCATCAAAATTGCTCAAATTCCAATCGAGCGATGATGAAATTGGTTCTTCGCTGAACTAGGGTGTCGATAGTCGTAAGTCACTACGATTTGTTGTGTTCTTGTTTAGTTGTGCTACTGTCCTTCAGACTTGCGCGTAGTATGTTTAACAACACTCTCGGCTTTGGGCACAATAATATCGATAAGGCGATGTTGCGACACGCGCACTTCTAAGCCAAGTTACATATATGTCAATTCGGGATGTTCTAGGAATAAATTTCACTTCCTTTAGGCGGCAACCAATCCTCATGGGTCTTGTATTGAAATGTAGGTGGTCTGGTGGGTAGGAAGAGCTAGGGCTATGAAAAGAGCTCAGGGGGCGGAAGGGGAATGAGAAGAAGCACGGGATAAGATGGGATGGGATGGGATGGGTACCGGGTAGAATGTGGACTGCTCGGGGAAACGTGGGAATGGAGAAGGCGTAACTTTTGAGTGGATATGCAACCCTTTCTTACAATTAGAACGGTATATTAAATTAGATTTGACTTTTTCGTTCATGTTTCTAAAAAAACTTGAGATGATGATGATGATGATGATGATGATGTTGATGTTGATGTTGATAGTTGTTGACAACTAGCGCTGTTCGAACAAGCCCTCCGAATTTGGTCCTCTTTTCTTTCCAAATAATACTTTTTATCTTTCCCCGAATATTGAATAGCGCTGACGCATCTTTCTATTTGGTTGAAAAAAAAATCCATTTGGAGAAATGGTGCCCTGGTTCTACTTGACTTGCTTGCTCGCACACGACCCAAATTGATGACCCCAGTAGTAGTCTAATGGCGTGGAATCCTTGAATAGATTTCGAATTGCATCCAACCAACAAAACCCTGCGAACAAGGCGTTTCCCAACCTGCAGTACGTATCTGCTGAAGCATCCGCAGCAACACAAACTCAGCCTTCAAGCTCGATTTTGGTGATAAGCAAACAGAGTGTACGACTCGGTAGAATCGACCGAATGTTCTTTCACAACGTTGAGTTTCGTTTGACAACGGGATGGCGCGTAGCGTGGGTACGGTACGATCAAACCGTGTCGTTTGAACATCGTGGAAGTCATTAAAAAAATTATTAGGGTGAGTGGGAAAAGGTTGGTGTAGAGAGATATATTTCTCAAAGCTGGTATACTGTTTTGAGGCGAAAAACCAAAGGATAGGCGTGCATATCCTCTTCATTGAACGGTACATATGATGGCATTTTCTATCGACTGCATGATTCTCTCCACAATTTCATGGATGAAAGATACCTTAAAAGATTTTACAATATGCTACTTCCTGCAACTACCACGTCTTTATCCCGCATTTCTCGAGAGGCGGGAGCCCAGGGCCGCCCTGTTTAACGCGCGCTCTGTCATATGGGTATTAGTTGTCCATGTCTATCTAGACTTACGCGCTTCAAGACATCGTGGTTCAAAAAGAGTATTCTCATCTTAATAGAAACCCTGAATCATTTCAACGCGGAAAGGATAAAAACGTGGCATTCTTTGTTATCAAGACACAGCATGATTAGTTTATGAGATCGTTACCAGCAAGTGGCAAGATCATGCCACACTTCCCACATTCCGTTGTCAGAAATCGGACGGCCCGTCCAGTTTGTACATTTGCAGGATTCTTATTGCATATCCATGACAAAGCATACACGGTCAAGGGGTTAGATTTATCTGATGTCAGCCTTTTTGTACAGAGTATACCTTTACTGTGTATTTATTTATTATCTTTTCATTTCACTTCAACTATACCACTTTATGTTCTCGTATTCCAAAACCTTCCGGTAGAATATTTTAATAATTGAAGGATGTACTGGTAGGGATATTAAAATTATGGATTTACTGTAGCTCACGATCGTAATAAACAGTTGAATGAAGCTTATGCCGAACAGACCAAAGCGTCGCCTATGACCGAGCGGGAAGACGGGAATAACCGTACGCGATGAAGGGGGTCTGTTCCCAATTCCCTTAAAATAATTTCAAAGGTCTTGCATGCATATCTCAATAATAGACTTTATCGTATAATCCTACGAAGTCAACGTAAACAAAAAAAAAAAAAAAAAAGAGGGAAGTGAAAAACGAAGGGAAAGAAGAAAGATGTCCGAAATTGATGGAAAAATGTATGGTTGGAGTAATTGAAATTCTTCAATCAGGCTATTCATGAGGTTTCATCGGAGGGTAGTTGGAAATCAGCAAAATGCCAACCAACACTAGTAACAATCAAACGAAAATTTGAATGGTGAGCTTAATAAATACTTTGTAGGGAAACCAGCATAGTAGTGTGTGTGACATTACTGTAATTATAAATTAGGTTGATTGTTATTTGTGGCAGAATCCGACTGTTTTCAGCCTCGGGTCGGCTGCACACATACATACATACACATACACACATATATGCATACATAGTATGAAACGACCCCGAGATGTGATCACCCCAAACCCCTGGTTCGTGGAATCATTAAATCACGTTTTCGTGGAAATATGTAAATAGCCGCTGTTGACGATGAATAGGGGGAAAATTAGATCTATTCTATAGCTTCTATCTGTCTCATCGAAAGTTTTCAAAGACATTTTGAGCGAATTCTCATTTGTTTTGATACAGATTAAACCTTCCCCATGCTTTATGGGGTCTAATCGAAGAATGTCACCCAGACAGCTTGGAGAGGAGTTTTCATGTTTTTCTGAAGCTTATTTGCTAACAAACATCTTTCTGGGGTGGGGGGAGGGGGTGCTTAGGTCGGCGAAGTCAAGATATATAAACCGTTTATAGAAGTGTGATACTTTGTGGTAATGACGCATGGCAGAATACAGAGTAAGTTGTTTGGAGAATGTAATGCGGAGATGTATTCAGACGAGAGAGACAAGATTTAAATTAAACCACTCAGAATCCAAACATCAGACGAGAAAATGGGTTGGCTAAGCCACATAATGAAACTAAATTCATTTTATCCATGCATTGGACAGTGGACAGCGGACAGCAACCCCAAGGTCCAAGGATGACCATACATTCGGGACCCGGGCAAAGAACTCTACAAATTTCTTGGATTTTGCCGAGTGGTCCGCTCTTCACTCCACATCTGACGAATCCATAATATGTAACTCCGTATGTAAGTTATCAATCAGACTACCATTCTTGTTGGCATTTATCAACAAACCAAACCAAACCAAACATATACGGCCAGACTATCAGTTGGGCCCTGTGCCTCTTCGCAAGCGGCACCCCACTCACTATCAACAACACATCTTGCATTGACCATCAAAGCGTTTTCCATCCATCCTTTGTTTCCGTTCTTTGATTCTTACTCTGATTCTTACTCTGTACTTCTCTAAGTCTACCCCACCATCTGTTCTCTGTTATTGGCTCGACTGCCTCACCGCTAAACTACATCTGACGGTCACATTACCTTATGCTCATGCGGGCACCCGTTAGTCTTGTTTCTTAGATGGTGCATTCCCGCCCGCGAAAGCGGCGCGGAACGAGGACACCCACGCATTGCATATTTTACATGGATCATGCATGGTATTGTCACAGGCAGCGAATCAAGAAAATCAAAATTTTTAAAATGATCTATTTGCTATATGGGGTCACCAAGCAAAAGTGTCAGACTGAACCGTGCTGACCTGACCCTACCTGCCTGCGTGTCTTTGATGAATACCGGGCAATATAACCGAACTCACCAAAATTACTATGGGAATATCAATTTATTATATAACGTAATAATTGTAATAAATTAATAGAATTCATAACATGTATATAATTTTGGATATAAAAACTATTGCTTTTTGAAAGATTTTTCAAAATATCATTTTGGATTGAATTAATATTGAATTTCGAAATAGGTGAGTTTGTGTTTATTTTGGTGAAGAAACCTGCGAATGCACGGGCCCGGCATTCATCAAAGACACACGCCCTTGTACTGACTGGCTGCATTTTTCTGTCCTTCCGATTATATTTTTTCCTTTATTGAAAGCCAATCCCAATCCTGCAAAGACATCAATTCGATTCCATTCCATTCAATCCAATTCAATCCAACTCCCTACTCCCTACCCCCTACTCCCACACCTTTTCGTTGCTAGATCGAGATTGGTAGACATAGTCTGTCTGTATTATTTCTACCCGACTCTTGCTGGCATATACCCATTGTGTTAATTTTAAACTTTTTTTCAATTAAGTTTTTATGAGGCAAAGTAGCAATCACATGTTCCGAGATGGGGAAAAGGATGAATACCCCACTTCTCGTCTTACAGAGGTATCCACGTATCCTCTGGATAGTTGTAGACCCAGTCTCAACAAGATCGATAAAGAATCTACTGGGGAACACCTTGCTAGCTAAGTTGCTAGCTGAATGGCATTGGGTAAGTGAGCTAAGATAAGAACAAGGGGATATATATATATAAAATGATATATCGAATATCTTCACAATTACCTATATAGGCTTGGTTCCAAATGTCGATACATTTGATCGGAGTTTTATTACTCTTGGAACTACGCTACTACACTATGGAGTAGACTAAGGAGTGCAGGAAAAAAAAAGAAGGGAGAAAAAGGCGAAAACCGTCCTGCAGCGGGCCGAGCAAACTAAATTCATCGTTTCTTTCAAGGGTCTGGCTTGTATCTTAACAAGCACGATTAATCCAACGTGCCAAAACCCAAGTCTTAGCGTTCATTCATTGTGTTGTGTTGTGTTGTATCGTATTGTGTCGTATTGTATCATGTCGCGTTGTATTACCTCGATTGGAACAATCCATCCATTCCTGTACAGAGTACATTGTACAAACACCCCTCCCAACTTTCTTATGAGGAAATTTGCTCACTTCTTCCCCTTTTGGAAGGTTTAATGTTCGAATCTTCATTTCTCGCAAAAGATTGGATAAGCAATTAATGAATGCATTGTATACTCCGTACAGCTAAAATCCAATTGTTCCAAGGATTTCCCTGTCCTAACATTAATATATATACAAAAAGCTATGATTGATTTGATTGGTTGATTGATTGATGACTGACTGGAACATTTCGTCCGATTAATTGAGAATTGAGAATCGAGGGGTCAAACATTGCACACCGCTGAAAGACATAGATACATACATACATACAGTATCTCAATATCTAATAAATCGAACCGAACCTCAACAGTCCGATAATTATCCAGATCAAGAATATTCCGAAACGATTTATTAACATACACACACACCCACACAGACACCACTTGGAACAACCTTCTTCTTCTTTCAAGGAATATAGATATTAAATATTCGTCAAGAATACCTCATTTGTACAAACCTTCATCCTTTCATCATTTCGACATACGGAGTACGATGTACATACCAGCCTAATTTCTGCGCCTCATTCCCGCAGCACACAAGCCCTACGACCACTTGAACTACACATAATGATAATGCTACCTACCGTACGTACGTGCTCCTTTCCTGTACGGTTATCACAAATAGTAAGCGCTACCTACCCGTTTATATGCTCCAATTCCCAACGAAAAGTGCATATTCCAGGAGAGGCGGCCATTTGTTTCTACAAATTTGTGTGTTACGTTGAACATTGAATACATATCCCTTTCGGCTCTTTCGGCTACATTTAATTGAAATCTTGCATGCATTTCGGGCGATGATATATGGGTAAAATGTCGGTAGGGCCGTCAACCTGCCTGCTTTGCTCTGCAACCATGGATTGATTCTAATCTATGGACTTTGTGGGGTTCACATTGATTTCAAATCCACGCTCCGTCCTCACACATACTGGTTTCGTTCATGACTTGATGTGAACAATCTAATTGTTTCTTGGATTATTGTATACTTTCCTCAGCCACCAAAATTCCTTTACCATCATCAACAAATCCCATAGACTCCGATTGCTGTCAAGTTGAAATCAAGTCTTGCGACCAGTTCAAGGGTCATGTTACCGCACGAGTTGACATTATGTATGCAGGAGAAACCCCACAGAGATTCACCATGGTTGCCCAGCTGAATACCATACATACCCATACCTTGAACATACTTGCATATTTTGGTAAGTAATTTCATCATCTGACCATGAAGATATGAAACCGTTTCTTTTTACCGAGTACATTGTTCACTCGCACTGATAAGGATTGGCTATTCTATTTTACTCTTTCTGATGAACCAGGAGATGAAGATGCAGAATATCGTATTGGGTAAATAGAAGGTATGCGAAGCACGCTAGCTGGAGTTACATTGATATATCTCCATGGCGGACGGGAATCAATTGCGGGAGGGAAGAGGCGAGCAAGTGCTTGGCTAGCGAATTGAGATTTCGAAGCCCCAGATAAGAATGAGAGATCATGATGGGACGTTGACGTTTCAATTCCGAGTAGGGCATGCAAGTATATTTGATCATTCCAAGTAGATAAGTAATGCGGGAGAAGGATGCTTGTAGAGATATATCGCATTCTAACTTGCTATTACATTAACCACAATCCTGAGTCCATGTTCATTTGCCAATTAATCCACAATCTATTCAAACACACAGTCTTCAAATTCAAACGCATGTCGGCGTGATGCCCTACCGGTCATAAAACGGTCTCGGACTATGAACCGATCGACAGGGTGTCCTAAATATGACACCTCACATTTCTTCAGTCTGTCAACCTATCTCAATACGGAAAAGAGCGGAGTGAAAACAAGGAGAAAATATGATCATGGGATTGAAAATACCAACGGTCGGTCCCGCTGGTTCGGGGGGGGGCGGCATGGTTGTTTGGATCTTATTACCACGCTGCGAGGGATTATTTCCATGTGCCGTCGTCTACTGTATGTATGTGCAATTGTTTCCCTCGGTTATACAAAATGGTCTAGAGTGAGGGTTGGGTTGTTGAAGAGTCAGTCAAATGTGCTGAGACGTGATACAAGTAACAAGATCAAGAAAGAAACGATGCGAACGGCCAGAAGTTTGACTATATTGTATCCGATAATAAACATGAAGAGTTTTGTAAGATTACTTTGGTTTGATTTGATTTCAGTTGAGTTGATTCACATGCATGTGTGAAAATCGAACGGTTGACAAATGAGAGTTGGCAAAGCAAAGCAAAGAACCGAAAGGAACCCCCATAGAGTGAGTGAGTGAGTAGTAGATGGGTCTTATGAAGCACAAGGGAGAAGTAACTTATACATCATGGGTACATTGACCTTCCTTCATTTCATTGCTGACGCTGTAGACCTACCTACCTACCTCTCTTGCGTGAGCGGTGAGTTTTTGAATTCGAGTCATGAGGTTACATTACAGTAAGTGTAGATGACACTTCATGGCATCATCACATGATTAAGCTTACTCTAGCAGCAATATATCTAGAACTGGAATGTGGATTTTTTTGCTCTCATTTCTGGAGGTAAAAGAGGATTTGAAAAAAAAAAACAAGAAGCTTTGTATTCAATGATGAGTTTCGGGTCCAAAAAATGTGGTAGGAAGAGAGCGAAGTCCGCTAAAGTATTCTGTTCAAAGTGTTCAGTTCAAATCCTTGCATCGTAGTTTTGCACCAGTGTGTTCTTCCACTTTCATATTCATCTAGAAATTTCTAAATATATATAGATTTGCTGTATTGTTTACCTAGCTCAACAAATTCATCCCTACTTCATTCACATCCCCTGTTAGTAGGGAATGGATATGTTTTAATGGAGCATTACGGGAAACTCCTTCCATAGTTTACGGCAATGAAATGCGAGGCTGGTCGGTCGGTCGGTTGGTATCTGGTACCTGGGCAGGTTTTCAATAGGCAGGCTGCTGTACTGCAGTCCGACAATTCGAGGCTTTAAATATTGGAAAGCAAGATAATATTCCAAAAGGATTCGAGAGTTTAAACTATCAGAATCATTTAATTGGATTTCGAGAATGGAAGCTCTTGATTGTGGGACAGCCTATGGCTGAGTCGGTGCTGTACAGTTCCAGCAAGTGTGGGTAGGTGATTGGGAACTACTGGTACATTCTTCGAATCTGAATAAGATCTCCACTACCGAGACCCATTCACCAATACGCTCGCTGTATGCACGACATGATATTTTCCTTTCTTACTAGCTCTTCATCGAACACTCACTAACTTAGCTGACAAAGTGGGTAAAGGTAAACATTATGGAAATTATACATTTTTGGACTTGCTTCGAATTAACTATGTAATCGTGGGTGTTTGCTTAAAGGTTCAATAGTGTAGAAGCTACGCCATTTACAGACCTAGAACTATGACTCATTATTTGAATATACGTCCAACCCCTTGTACCAGGAGACGAACATGATGGTATTTCGTGATGGAGTAGACAGACATGTTGAGAAACCGAAAAGGGATAAGTTCGGTTGGATTTCAGCGTTGGCATGACAATCACCATATGCACATCATATGCATGACGTCAAGAACCCTTCAAATTCTCGTACATCTGTCATGCTGTAGGAGTAAACGTGGTGCGGATCGCCGTTGAGATGTTGTTCGGTTCAGTGCATATCATACACGCATTGGGGAAGCACTTCCAGCTAGTTATTAGTCTTCACTACCAACCTTCACGGGCCCGATGCCTTGCCATTCCTCTAGTCATTACAGCTTTCGTTTTTCTGAATAAATTGATGATGATAATAGTAATAATAATAATATTCATTATTTATTCATTATTTTATTACTTTAAAATTAAAATCTAGATTTCAACATCCTTTATTCACTGAAGACGCCGCCGAACTTTACTATTAAAGCTCCACGCTATCCAGTCCGCGTTCGACCGCCTCTTTTTTCCAAACCCGGATGCCCAAATGGAATGAGATCGAAATTTGTCAAACATGACTTTAGACAAACCGGAGTTAACATCCGGGGACCTAGCCTGAGACGTGACGGAAATTCTAATGATTTTGTAATGGTATCGGCCGTCAATCCTTCCCTATGGATCGGACCAACCCCCTATTAATGTTCTCTTCAGATTTCTTGACGCGACGCACCGTACCCTAGCGCAATAAGTATAGTATAGTATAGTAATTTTCTTTCATAATAAAATATTTCTCTACTTTTTCGTCAAAAGATGTGGAATTTTCATTTCTCCTACTCCTTGTGAGATATTCAGATGCTTCGGCAATGGATTTGGATTTGGAACCTCTTTCCCCAAGAACTCCTCTTTCAAGGACATGACTCGGTGCATCATTCACTTAAGTGAATGAAAATGCCCAGAAAACTAACTCGGTCTAACGAGTTTAGTATTCTACGGTATCCATGTCCGGTCCTGCATGCGGTAGGTAGTCTATGCATTTCTAGAGTGCGGCTGAGAAACTATTTCTTTGACATAGCTTTCGGAGCCATTTCTTGCATTTGCACTAGCATGTGGTAAACTTAATATGTACCAAACGCTATATATTTCCATGGGTGACTAAGTTTTGATGATAGTCAACGATGAAAGAGTGCATGTTGCAGGAAAGGAAACAATACTTTTCTTCCGATTGAGACGATAGTCATGTTATCCCTGTACATGAATATAGAGAGAGGGCTTAAGCTTTTAACTTGGTGGACTCGGAAAAGTAAGTCATATTTTCTAGGACGAACCGGGCGATCTTTTTTGTCATGAACATAGTTACAGTTAGTTCGTTGCATTGGGGAGGGGGAAGCATGGTAGATACGTTCGTTGATCCCAAGGTAAAGAAAGATACGGGAGACCAACCCCTCTTCGTCGTTAACGGTGTCTTGATAGTCGCAGCGGCAGTTGGAAGGGGATTCAGATCTGCTGTTATGAAAATGCATTCCACTAGAAGTTATGATACTCTTAACAATGAATGATACCCTGGAACGTAATGTGGTATCTCACATCTAGATTCCACACTCTGAGAGAGAGCACCTGAATACTCTATAACGAAATATGTGAATTCTAAATCTCGGTATACTCCCATAATTATAAACTGTATAGACCAGCGATGTAATAACCCAGAGCAGAAGCAGAGGCCAAAACTCGCAATTTGTGCAACCTTTCATAATGAGATACTTGAAAAAATGCCAGATTTGAAACTCTTGTATATTCACCCCTCCCCCCCCTCGGCGCTCTCACTCACTTATATTTTGCAGCATCGATATCAGGACTCTGCTATTTTAGAACTTTATTGTATTCATTCCCTCATGGCTTTCCTCACACGTCTGCCAATCCAGTTTTTACTGACTGTGCGAACTTCACTCCCAGTTTGTGAAGCAGAGTCAACTTATAATGAACAAGTGTAATCAAATCTATAGAATATAATGCCGTATGTCTTCATGTTTAGGGTTTTGTCAACAACGCATCGGTATCCTATGTTCTCACTTCCTTGTATCTGTCTATTCTTTCAAAACTCTGTATCGTACTGCGTTTAGATTCGTCTGGTACGATCAATTATTAATTGTCAAGTTGTCCTAAAAATGAATACTGAATGCTTAAATTTTCTCTTATCTACTGTCGCCATTTCATCTTTCTTGAACGGTATCCATTTGTTTCGTCTTGGATTGCTTTGCAAATAGCACGTAGAGGCTGCGCGATAAACGAGTATTCTATTTCGCGACGGGCTGCACAATAAGGATTGCAGGATAGCTGTCATTTGTGCATGGTCCACAGTCATATATAGGATATGATGGCGCATCCTATGGTTTATCTTGCTCCATCCATACATGCGTAGAGCGATCAGTGTTTGTTGTAGCTTGAATTATCTTTCCCATACAGTTGCTTGATATGTGTAGTATTCGGTGCGTCGTAGGTTCATGCGGGATATCATGCTGAAGATACCGCAGAGTAATTTGTAATTTCAGCAACAATTGGTGCGCGCATATGCCTATGAAGAAACCTCATTACAGCCGATGCATTAGCAGATATAACAAGACTTTTGGCCAGAGAGATTAAGAGAAGTTCGGGGGAACGGTTTTTAATGGTCTGCGAAGCACAATGCGATTACCTATGATAACTAAAGTTGAATCTGGGGCTTCTCACGCAGGAATCTTGTAAGCGTTTGAGAGTTTTCCGACGTGTTTTTGGTGGAAGTCGTTGAAGATGTGTTGAGATATCTCATGAAGCAGCTCGGAGACGGTTGTGCATGTCATGGTGAATATACGCAGATTGAATAGCTATTCATTGTAAAGAAAATGGAGATTCAACAAAGTATTCGTTTCACAGAGTGTGGTATCATCTTCTGTTGATGGTTGAGTTTGCTTGGAATATTGATTCAACGTGGTAGAATATTCTCATTATGTCTAGCTAGTGTAGGGTCCCCTGCCCCGTAGATAAATCTTCTAAAACTCAAGATGAGAAGGAAAGAGGCTTTGTGCCAAAAGGAATCAAGTGAGATGCACTTTCCATAAGATCTCGGCAGTATCGAGTCGTGAAGTTTTATCTGATATCCAACTCTTTTGGCAAAATTGATCCTTGATTCTTTCCCATTGAAGATCAAGCTATCACGTCCATAGTTATGAATCAAGTTAGCTTTTTTCAAAGTAGAATTTTATATCCTCTCATTCCTATTCATATAAGCAAAAGGGATGCGTTGATATCTAGTTGGATCTGGATGAAGGTTTCCTCTCTCAGCTTAATGCATTGGGATCATTTAGACCTGCTCAAGTCAAAGTCTTGCTAACCAGTCGACCCAAACAATATCTCCAAAGAGCGTTCAAAGATCCCCAAGTCATTCACGTCAGTCTCGAGGAGGAAATAGTAGTACGTGATATATCGCTACTTATACATCAGCGCGAAATGCGATTCGCTGAGGATGACATCAATGAGAATGTACAAAACTTCATTCAAAAAGCTGTATGCGAGGTCTGAAGGCCTTTTCTTATACGCCCGCCTTATGCTTGATCAAATTCGACAATCTATAAAGAATGAAGAGCACGATGAAGGTTTAATACGAAATATGATAGCCAAATTGCCTGTGGGACTCGAAGAGATGTATAACACAGTACTTTTCGATAATGCTTCACTTACAAACATCCATCAGGATATACAAATCGTCATTTTACACCTAATCACTCACTCGGCACGACCCATGCGCCTAATTGAAATTGCCAAGGCTTTTGAAGACAATCCTTACCTTTTGAAAAGTGGCAAAGACAGTAAAGATATTGTCAAGTCTGGCTGTGGTGCACTTCTAGAATTCATGGAAGATGGGGTTGTGCAGATTTTGCACCATTCTTTTACAGAATTTCTTTTGGATGCTGACCGTACTAAACATAAGACGTCAAACTTCTCACAACTCCCTGTTATCGAGCCAAAAAATGCATATCGCGAGATCGCGCTTTTATGTATCAGCCAACTTCATGGAGGTGCATTCTATTCATACCCAACACGTCAGATGATGCGAATAATGGTGAAGGCCAAACTCCAAGACAGATCGGGCTGCGATCTAGCCGACAAATATTTGACTTTAGTCAACCATTTATACAGTATCCACTTGTTGAGTATGGTATGCTGCAAATAAATGGACTCATCATGCTAAAAAAAAATACGACTATGAAGATACAAGTTTCTATGAGGCGCTGGAAGACTTTTGTAAGTCTGAGAATCAAGCTTTCAAAGCTTGGTCGATGTTTGCCGGCCATTCTATAGATTCTCCAGGTTTTGTTGGTATTTGGCTACAATTTGATCAATCCCTAGCATCAGAAATGACTTCCTATCTTCACATAGCCTCGGGCTTTGAAATGAGCTGTTGGACACAAAGGCTTTTGGCAAATGGTGCAGATGTTGAGATAAGTGACAGTACTGAAAGCAAGCCTTTGCTATGGGTGTCTAAAGGAGGTCACATCGAAGTTTTGAAGAAAGTACTAGATCTGGTGCAGAACCAAACACCGATGGATATTATGGTTTGAGGCCTCTCCATGTTGCAGCCTTGAACAACCATGCAGAGGTGGTTAAGCTCCTGCTTGACGCTGGTGTGCGAATTTTCCTCATCATGATACCCAATAACATAGACGGTAGCAGAACGGAATACTTGTAGTCCTTGAACTCGTTTCTGATATCAAATCACTCTTGAATATCAGGTTATTTTCAAACATTCAGAGCTTCCACATCATTGCAAAGTTCCATATCCTGCCTTATAGTCTGAATTATTTTCACCCCGATCTTGCTGTTTTGTTTGTTCTTCTTTCACTGACCTCTCGCAGGTGTTTCACCTCTTACACCTAGGCAAAATACATAAGAACACGCTATGGCAAATCACCATCAAGTACTGGTCATCGCCCACTGATGTTCGCCAGTATTTCCGGCCATGTTGAAACAGTAATAGAGATGATTCCATACTACGAAAAAAAAAGTACTTGAAGAGGCTCTGTTACAAGCAGTGCGTCATGGACATCATGCTTTAGTTTCCACTCTTTTGGAAAGGACCGACATTTCTCCCAACACAAAAGTACCCGTCGGATGTGTCGGCATGGGCGATCTAAGAGGGCAGACTGCGCTTATGGTAGCGACGAGCTCCCTCGAAGTAAAATCTGTAAAGACTTTAATCGAGAGAGGGGAGTCACTAGCCTGTACAGCGCGCCCTTAATGGACAGCAGCTCAGTTGGCCGTAGCACGCATGCTAGTGATGGATCTGGACCGGGAGGTACAACTACACTCCACAATTTTGCTATTGCTGCCAGAAAACGAGAAGAACGAGCTGCTGCAAAGGAGATCTTGGATATGCTCTTGTTGGCAGGCGCTGACCTTGAAGCCCGAGATAACAATGGTGAAACTCCTCTGCTACTTACAATGCTATCAAACAGTTATCAAGATTGTCCACCCGTTCTCGAGCTTTTACTCTCGGCTGGCGCTGATCTAGTCAGCAGAGCTGGTACTTTGATAGTTTCTTCCTCATCACACCTTGTTTTTCGTTCCCTGCTATCCTCTCTATCTCCCCATAAGCCTCAAAAGTCCAAGTATTCGCTGGAATAAATTCCGAACAATTGCTTATTCTGCCATAGTGCACCGTGAGCTCCGATGGCGACACATTACTTTACCGAGCTTGCAAAACGTTATCATCGACTGACTTTGCCAGACAACTTTTGGCCTTTGGTGCAAACCTTAATCAAGCTAGAATTCAGATGGACAAACCCCGTTACATTGGTATGTAAAAACTGTGTCTTTTTTGTTACTTCTGATCCAGTCTTAACAACATGAGTTTCCTTCTCTCAATTATGCCCATCATTTGTCATTCAATCCGATGATGTCGATTTTTAGATCTTTTATAGCAAAGACTCACAATGAGGAACTTGTTCAATGCATAATCAAGACTGATCTTTCCCAACGTGGTGGGTAACATACATGCACCAACAGAGCATATTGAATTGCTTGTCAATCATGGTGCTGATATCAACGACCAAGATATAAATGGAGATTAGTGTTGTAGATATCAAGCAAACATCTGCACGTGCTTTTTGTCACTGACCAGATTGACAGCAGGGCAACTTGAGCTGACTGTCACCATAAATCACATGGGTAGGAAAAAGGGGGGGGGGTGAGAGGGAGCTAGAAAGAAGTATTCCTCTAATACCCAAATATCCTCTTTTTTTCTTCAATTCTTTAAATTTATAAATTATTTCTAATTATTAAAACTATAGAGCTTTAAAAGTCGATATTCATTCATAAAGCCGATTTAATATTCACTTAAATTGACTAATTAACAAAGAAATTTCGAAGTGATAGATCAGAAATTGACATACAACTTGAAAAGACAGTCAATTCGCAACCCTAATGGAGATACTACCCTGCATCTTGCTTGTAGATTTCATTCAGTCAAATCAGGCAGTCTGATCCTATCCTTTTGAGATTTGAGCCTGATGTTAATATCCAAAACAATCTTGACGAAACCTGTTTACACCGTATATTTATTGATGCAAATCCAGGGATGGTAAGCGCTGTAATCGACACTGGTATTAATCTAGAAGTTTGTGGTGGCTAAGAAATGTCGGTCTTACTTAGTGCTGTTGCGGAATATCTAGGTCAAATATGGAGATAACAGAAGTGCTTTTGACGCATCCGAAGAAGGCTTCCATCTCCGCTCGAACATGGCTACAGGGCGAAACAGTACTGCATTTAGCTTGTCACTCGCGCAACTCTGTTGAGCTACTTAAGATATTCGTAAATTATGGGGCAGATCTCAGTTGGACGGATAATTAATATGAATGGCAACACTTTGTTACATGAAGTCGCAGCACGTTCCGACGGAGGTCTGAGGGACATGGCTTTGATTGAATGCCTGTATGAAAATCGGGTCTCATTTAGTACAAAAAACTATCGACAACAGACTGCAGCACATATCATGGGACCCGTCCATGGTTGTGGCCACAGTCCTGGCAGCATAAAAGTTGGACAGACTTTCATATCCGTCGTTCGTCGGCTATGGCCCGAATTTGACATCAACATGAAGGATATTGAGGGGTTCACGCCTCTTCATTATGCCTGTGCTACTTCAGGGACCTCGGCCTTTGCTTTGATAATGGCTGATGCCGACACAAATGCTAAGTCTCTCAATCGGCGCACGCCACTTCATTGCGCTTCTCGCAGACGGAAATGTGGTATTTTATCAATGTTACTCAACCATGCTCACCAAACTGGTTCAATCATCGAGATGAACGGTCAAGATTCCAGTGGCATGACACCTCTTCATCTTGCCTGCGTATTGGGTAGACCTGAGTCCGTCAGCATCTTGATCTCAGCTGGCGCTGACATCGATAAGAGAACCAAGCAAGATCCGTTGGGGATGACTCCGCTAATGGCGTGTGCCATGTTCCCCGAGGAAGATGGAATCTGAAAATTGCTGCAAAAGAGAAAATCTACCGATCTCAACTTTCGAGACGCTTTTAGAGTTCCCCCAAGCGCTTCTGAAACAAGGGGGCCCGTCTCTAAACGGGATGAAGCAACACAATAGTATATCACGTGACGTATTGGTATCGTTGCAAAAATGCTTATAGAGGCTGGAGCTAACACTGAAAATGCTTTTATATCGGCACTCAACGGCACTCAACGCAAAATGTACGGAGCTGTTATATGCTATAAAGGGAGAGGAATCTATGAAAAGCAAGAACTTTGCCGAATATCAACTCATGGCGGCAATGATCAGGATTGAAATAGCACTAGATGATTGCACCCATGAAGGTATCGACTATTTGAAGAGCAATGTCACCGAATTGGATGAGATAACAATGGAACGCATGGTCGCGAGAGGTATTGATTTCACACGAGCGGATAATTTTGCATGGGTAAGAAATCTGGGCCCGCCAATCGCCCAATTCGCGCACTATGGACTGACCAAATTCATGTGCAAGATACTTTCCGATGTAAGGACAGTTATTTCTTGCCTCTCACTTCCATTTTTCCTTCTATTCCTCGAACATGAGAGCTATTATTTTTGGTTCAATATGTTTCAAATCCTCTGGTTGATTGTTATTCTGATAAAGAAGGGTAATCTGGAGTTCTGAGATACTGAATGCATAGATTTGTATGGCGCAAGAAGTACCATCATCCACCCGGACCTATCTCCTATACTCATCCTCACTTCCTCTCATATTCTATTATTTTCATATCCCCTTGTTTCGATTTTCCTCTACGCCTCATTTCATAGCTCCTCTATCAGACTCTTGATTTTATCTTCTGCACTAAGGTTTGTGGCGAGCCTACTTATCCCATTTTCCGTTAGAAAATAGGATTAGAGCATCGATCATGTTTTAACCACTAATGACTTTCAAGGCAAAACTCTTCGATGATCGCACTACACTGGTCCTATTGCAAATAGGACAGGACTCGACATGAATATTAGGGATCAATCTGGCCGAACAGTTCTCTTAGCCGCCCCTTCTAATCCCACTCGAATAGAAGGAAGGTCCGTATTCACATCATGCACCTAAACCCGATGAATCAAAAGCATCATATATACGTCCCTATGTACATCTAGTAAACTCGACAACCCATGGCACCTCACTCGACTACCTAGCAGTTGATAATGAAGGGCGTCACGTAATTTTCTATTTGCTCACCAAATGGAACCCCGAAACCGCATCACTATTTCTCCCCATTGGAGATGTCCGCTTTCTTATCACCCAGAAAAGATAATGCGGGTTATTCTCCTCTCCACCGTGCTTTATCATCTGATTCTATGTCTACGTCTTTCGTCGATGTTGTCAACACCTCTTGAACGAAGGGGTGCTGATCTTCTAGAGCCCGATCCAGGATTTAATACTGCATTACACCATTTATCCCGCAAACTTCCTTTTACCAAACAGGAGGATTCTCTTCCATTAATGGATCGGTTTCTTTCTGTGGGTGGTTTCATAGACGCGCGGGATGATGCGGGAATGTCACCTTTACTGATATATCTAGATGTCGGAGGGGGCCTAGCTCATTCATCATGGTACGAAGAGCATGGTGCAAACTTCAGCAATAAAACTAACGAAGGAGAAGGAGCGCTGCATATCGTGGCGAACAACAAACCTACGACATACACATCTTCACCCTTTCGCAAAGCAAATGTGGAAGGAAAAGGCAGAGCACAATTGTTTGAAGTGTTGGTGAAGCAGTATGGATGTGAACACCTATCTTAGAGCTCTACTCTTACCTAACAGAAAGTAACAACTTTGTTCCTCATATCTTTGAAACATCGAACAAGACAACTCACCCACTGACGTGCCACTGTACATTATTAGCGTTGCATCTGCTCGTCCATCGAATCAGGCAATTGAAATTGATATTTGAGTTTCTTTGAATTTTCAAGCATCGACCAAGAGGATTGATGTCGATCCAATACAAACAGTTGTGGAGAGAGACCAACATGGACGAAGTGCGAAAAATCCTACTTCCCACCTTGTATGTAGGCAACGGCATCCCGAACTCGGCGAGCGAGCAACAGGTGAATGAATGGTAGAAAAGTGCGGATAAAGTTCGGCTGAGTGTCGGATGAGGCGATGGGGTGTGAATATATTTTTTTATCCAGGGTGAAATTAGCTTTCGTCTGTATGCCCGCCCACTCGAGCCACTTTGTTTATTACTAGGTAATGCTCGAGGTGCGAAAATAGCTCAACAAAAGAGAAAAAAGGTGAAGTCGATAATTATGAGAGATGTGAAAAGGATTTCTGATTAATTGATGAACAAAGTTGAAATTTAAATAATTACAAGATGATTTATTGCAATTGGTAGATGATCTGGATCTGTTAATGATGACTAGTCTTTTGTCTTTCTGTTCAATAACGATTGATTCTCTACTCGTACAGGAGCAAGTATATATAACAATGAATATTCGACGCGCGCGTCTTTTCTTTTTTTTCAATCGCGCGACTAGCACTATGATCCACAAATAGGAAGTACGCTCTGTATATTCATTCATTGCCCCTGAGATTGTATACATAATTTCTATCTCTATAACTTATTCTATGCTTACGATGTAATATTATCAATTCGTCATGCAAGTTATATATAATGTACATTCCCGTGATTCCTTTACTACAGAGTATAGAGAGGCCATGGCCATGTCGCATTGCAAATCCAAAATTACGCCGAACAAATGAAGCCGTCAAACACGACATGGCAATGCAGACAGACTGCAGTGTGCAACCCCAACATACTTCGTCAAAGATGTAAGACAACCATAATAACTTCATAATACTCCATACAAATTTCTGGAGTCTCCATCATCTCATCCCGCTGCATACGCTTTTTCATCTCCTCAATGACATAATATTTAAACCCCCAAACGTTGAAGAGCAGGGATATCTCCATCTGAAAATTCCTCCCAATTCATGCTTTTAAACTCCCTCGCTCCCTCCCGCTTTAATAAAAGAGTTTATATATATTTCTTCCATGATCCATCTGTTCCACATGTTTCCACATGTTCCACCCCTAATGCTTAAACAGGCCAAGTGAGCTTAAGACTTCGAATGCTGAAACAAACTTCCGAGTCTCAGAGTTCCACAAATACACTGAACGGCCAATTTCTTTCACATCCGAAGACAGACCGTCCAAGGAATCCCCCATGTTTGATGATTTGCGGGTGGCTGAATAGCCAACAGCTTGTCTTCGCCTTGCGCGCTGCTCTTGACTCCGTGTTCCCGCTGTATAAGGTTCGCATCTCGCTGCAACCTACAGTACAGAGTGACGTGATAATCGCTACCCAAATAGTAGATCCGGGGGTGCATACCAAGGTATTATGGGGTTGAATCTTGGTCACGTTGTTGGGGGAGGGATGATCTTGGTTACTTTTTGGAATCCCGATTAATCTTCCTGCTTGAATGTTTCGATGCTGCGAGTCATTGTTGTCCGCTTCTCTCCACATGTTGGACTGTTGGTTGATGTTATATAAAGGTTGGTTGTTCCCCTTGTGGACAATGCTTTCTTTTTCCATTCATTTTCTCATTATCAGATGATCTTTGGTATTCCTGGGGTTTGAATTGTTTTTACATTGCATGTAAATCTACATTCTTCGCACAGATATTTTGAAAATATGGCACCTTGGTTTGGTTTGAGGGGAGGATGGCTCACATTCTGGGTCACGGTTGCTTGCGCAACAGATATGACTTTATTCGGTTATGATCAAGGTGTTTTCGGTATGTACTATGTCTATCCCTCCTTGTCACTTTGATCGGTCCTGACCTATTCCAGGTGGTGTTATCGTCACTGAGGACTTCCTCAATACTCTGAATCTCAACGGCAAAACCAGTTTGGTTGGAACCATTACTGCTCTTTACGACATTGGTTGTTTTGCAGGAGCCATCGCAGCCGTCGCTTTTGGTGAAAGACTCGGTCGTAAAAAGACCATTCTATGGGGAACGACCATCATGACCATTGGTGCCATCCTACAAATCGCTGCATATAATGTCCCCACGATAATCGTGGGAAGAATCGTAGCTGGTATCGGCAATGGTATGAATACATCCACGGCACCAGTTTGGCAATCCGAAACCTCTAAAGCTAGTCTTCGAGGTAAACTTGTCGTCATCGAAATGATTCTCAACATCGCTGGTTTCTCCCTTAGTAACTGGGTCACATATGGATTCTCTTTCCTTTCCGGTCCAGTAACTTGGAGATTCCCACTCGCCTTTCAACTGATCTTTATCATAATCCTATTCGTCACTGTTCCTTGGCTTCCCGAATCTCCTCGTTGGTTAATCGCCCACGGAAAGATTGCTGAAGGTCGTCAAATCATTGCCGATCTCGAAGATCTCGATGTCAAAGACGACCGTGTATCTAACGACGTTAATGATATCATCTACGCAGTTGAATATGAAGAAGCACACGGAGTTTCCTGGTTCGATCTCCTTCGTGGCCGAACCGGAGAAGCTGGTACCTCAACTATACGTCGTCTCGTCCTAGGTTGCGGAACTCAAGCCATGCAACAACTTAGCGGTATCAACGTAACATCTTACTATCTCCCCACGGTCTTAATCACCTCCGTCGGTCTTTCAAACACACTTGCAAGACTTCTTGCTGCTTGCAATAGTGTATCCTACCTTGCTGCTTCACTCCTCGCCATTCCGAATGTCGAGAGATGGGGAAGAAGAAACCTCATGATTTATGCAGCCGCCGGTCAAGCCGTCTGTTACCTGCTCATTACCGTTCTACTCCGCTTCAACGAATTAGAAGGCTATGCTCATCAAAAAGAAGTCGCTTCTGCCTCTGTCGCATTTTTCTTTCTCTATTACCTTTTCTTCGGTTTCGGCTGGCAAGGTGTTCCTTGGCTCTACCCTACCGAGATCAATTCTCTCGCCATGCGTACTAAAGGTGCTGCACTTGGGACTGCCACGAATTGGATCTTCAATTTCATGGTGGTGGAAATCACACCAATTGGAATCGAGTCTTTGAGATGGAAATTTTATATCATCTGGACTCTTTTCAATGCGTCGTTTGTGCCGATTGTTTATTTCTTCTATCCGGAAACAAGTGATAGGACATTGGAGGATATCGATAGACTATTCAGAGAAAATGGAAGTATATTGGTATTTAAGGATCCAGATGCAATCAGTAGGAAGAGACCTGCCAGATATTTCGAGGCCGAAAGAATAGGTAGAGTGGAGTCAGATGAAAGGAAGAGTTTGGGTAGTAGCGGTGGAAAGAAGACGGCAGAAATTGGGGGGGTATTGGCCGAACACGATGAGATGGCCAGGTATTAGATAGAGCATGGACGAGCAAAGGGCAGAAGGGTTCTTGTGAAAGGGTGTTTGGATTGGAGTTTTCCGGTTAATCGTTATGAACTCGTGCATTTATGTATGAGTATGGGCACCAGCATGAACATGAACATGAGCATGGAGTTCGGATGGATAAATAAATACCTTGATCAGCATTATTTCTCGGTGGGACATCACTTATATAAAATATCTTGACGAAATTAAAAAATATTTGCATAACATTTCATATGCCAGAATACAGAAGTCGTATATCTCCATTTATAAAATTCCGCATTGTCAAAGTGAACTAATTCAACGACAAACTTTCTCTCCACGCATGAGCTAAGCACAGATCCGAGCAGGAACACGAGGCATTTCGGTAGTTCCATCATCTTCGGCATTTGTGTATGTCTGTGCTCCCTGAGGTACTCACATAGTCATACGAGTAGCCCGACACAAATTCATCGTCTATAGCTGCTCGAGCCAGCTTCCACACATATCATCCCATTGTTGAAGCTCTAATTCCATATACCATTATCCATAACCAAGAAATGAATTCGAACTAACTATGAGCTACCTAAAATCATCCACGATAACCTTACAATATATCGTGAGAATTTCACGGTCCCGCCGACTTCGTACCAAATTCCCAGGAATGAGAATCTGTGAGAAGCCTACGTTTCCCTTCCATTAAAACATATACTCTCGCAAGCAATACCAATATCGGGCTCAATATTACGAACAAAGATACTATTCGTACTTCCAGATTGGGACGGACAAAACGGATAAGTATCTGTGAGTTCTGTTCTCCATCTGACTGAAGGGGAAATAAGATGTGCGTTAAGGTTACTTCATCTAATTGTCGTATGGTTTATGATTTTGATACATTTGTACATCGTCTCTCGATTTCAAGCAAGCATAATCACGGCGCGGAATTGTTAATTGATGGGTGTATGTATGGGTGTAACTTATTATAATAGTGTAATAGATAACTTTCGGTGTATAATAAGAGTTGTAGCAAAAGCAATGGGTAGGTGGGTGTATAGATTTCATGAGACGGGTTAATAACTAAGTTGAATCTAAAGATACTCACTTACCTACTCTCGGAATACTGTGTTGAATCATTTCGAGGTTCTATACAAAGATCCATCACGGAGACAAACGATCAAATGATACATTTTGCAAAGAACAAGAACAAGAAAAAAACCCGGCATGGCTATGGTGCTTGGGAGTCGAGGAGGGGATTTGTAAGCCTATAAATCTATTGTGGTACTTATTACTATAAGAGATCTAGATCCGCAAAGAAACTTCCAATAAAATGAGGTAGGTTATGTTATCTGGCAGCTTGTTAAAATAACTCGATTACCTCGACTAAGCTCGGAAACAAAGCTCGAGTCAAATATTTGTTTAAAATACACCTACACCAATGGGGTTGAATTTCATGGACTGGAACGACAGCGAGTTCATAATTTTGAGAGAGAGGAAGAAATATGGAACTGGGTCGGGTCGGCAAATATAGATCTCGCTGAATGGAAAACCCCTCATAGATGCAGATGCACGCAGACACAACACGTCAAAATCCCGACTTTTAAGAAGTTTCGAATCGTGATTCAGGATCGACAGCAGGAGAGAAATATGCATTTTCCCCCTACCCCTACCCCTACCCCTCCCTATTCCAACTCCATTCTTGATAATCTGTCCTCGTTTATACTGATCCCTCAAACCACAGTCCGAATAAACATACCATTCCATCTGCGTCTCACCTGGCAGCAAACGGGACGACAACAATTCCTACATCCGCTCAAGGACTCGCTTTGCTCTTTTGTGATGAACCAGCCTTCCCTATGTTCCATATCTACATAATCTCCGTTGTGATCAAGATATATCTTATCCGATCCTTCGGTCCATACCTGCTGTTCCCCACGCAACATATCCACAGAGAAGTCATCATGTAACCAACGACTCTTCATATGTATGGGGAAGAGCAAGAGACTCTTCTTCGTCTCCGACCAACCCTTATCTTGCGAAAGACAATGCCATTCCCGACCACGGATGGTCGCGAGATGTTGTTCTATGACTGCTATCGACGAAGGGCCCCGCTGGCACCTCGAGATCATCTCTACAATATGCCGCACGGAGTAAAACGAATCATTATTATCTCGACCATTTAAATTGCACCCTTCAGGCGTTGATCTTTCGATAAATTCCACGAGCTCCGCTGCGTGCGAATTGTGGTATAAGTACCCATAGCGACAATGATGCGTTCGAATAACGTTTCTGCGATATTCGAGTGGCCATTCCTGCTGCCAGTTTTGTTTGAATGTCGCGACGCGTACTCTCTCTTCCATCTGGATGGCAGAAAGCTTGAGGCGGACCTCGAAGTCGTAATTGGCGAGGAGGGGGAGACTCTTGTGTTTTGCATAGCGTTTCCAGGCGGCAATTATCATCGATAAAATCTGTCGATTGGAAATCGCATTATCGTCTACTACAGAAGGGTCTGGGTCATTTCTATGATATAGTTTTGGCTCATGCTTAGATTTCGCATAGGAACCATTTTTCATCATAGTAGGCTTTTCAGTGCCATCATTTTGCACCAACGCTTTCATAAAATGCAAGTGCTCTGGCGGTGCAACCCCTGCATACTTCTTGGGCTTGGGGCATCTGATACAGACGAAATGGGCTGCATATTGTAAGATGTAATGAAGAAACTCGATATCTCCCGCGAGTCCCGGTACACACAAGACTTGTGTGAATAGCTTGCAGACGCCCTTATCCGCCAAGTCGAGCATCGATCCTGTTTGGTTCTGGGGAAACAAGTCATATGGAGATTTCCGGAAAAGTTTGTAAGCCAGCCTCCAGACATAATTCGTCTCGGGGTACGAAGCGTCGTTCTCGGGAGTACTCCACGTGTATCGCATCACAAGTGGAAAATGATCATTCTCAATCTCCAAATCTTTATTGGCGTAATCTTCTTGGAGCATTCTTTCATCCTCCGAAGTCCATAATTTATCGAGTTTCAGACCATGCTGAAGTGCAGTGAATGGACCCATTTCTGAGATACCCATAGGATTTCCACCAAGATCCGAGCTGGCTAACATCTTGTGGCTTCTATGACTGAATAACCTCTGATATATCTGGAATCTGGATAGTAGGTAAATGCAATTATCTGAGAAAATTAGTGTGGTTGTTTTGATGCTTTTTGGTGTTTCATGAGGTGGTGTGCAACAGTGGAAATAAGAAAGTTATTATGTTAACGAATGCCAGAGAAAGGTGGATGTTTATATAGACACAATCTTTCCACAAATATGTATTATTAGCATTCTTTTACATTACAAGACCCTCTGAGATAGAACTACGGCAATCCAATTCTTTCTACAGGTAAATGAAAACTACGGCTACCATCGTTAATTTATAAGCATAGATTAGTTCACATGAACCAATGAGCATCCACACAGCTCGAATGTTTCATGGTGAATATTATAACAGTGAATTCAGTGAGCAATTTTCATTCATGAAATCCTAACAAAAGAAAATGCAAGACAAATCATTTGCACCAAAACAAGCACATACTAAAGTCCATATTGGTACAGGCAAGAACCTCTACCACATGTACTTTTTACCTGGGTGTGAAAAGCCAAGTGCTACTCGCTACTGTTCAAACCACGGTAGTGGAATGAGTGAAAGGATCTTAGTATATGTGATATTTTTAAGAGTCTAAATATATCAAAAAGCTGGAAAGAGACAAAGGATTTGAAGTGCTTCAGAGACATGAAAGACTAGAAGTTTTGGAAGTTTCTATATAATAACCGATTTGAAGGGCTTTAGAAGCTCAAAGATGGCGTACAGAGCCATTACCATCTGTATTTAAGGGGAAGGGGTGAATGACAATAATTAATGTAGGGCTAGCTAGCTTAATGGCAGAGTGAATATTTCAGGCAACTACTCCTGAGTTAGAGCCATGTCGCTGGAATTCCCAGGACGGTTTCTGCAGTTTACAGAAGCCTGAGCCACTATAAAAGTATTTGAGAGAAATGAATGAAACAAAGTTGCAAGTAAGAAACGCGGAACTATCCACTGATTCCTGGATCTGGTCGCAGACTTCTCACATTGGTTAATAGCTGGCTGAGTAGTTTTCACCGTTGAAGGAAATGAAAATTACCAAGTACCATCAGGGGTGATAAAATAAGTTGCAACATCGTATGAAGTAGTATGAAGTAACATGTGCAAGAAAATATTTGGCAATGTCCGATTCCAAATATCGGACATTCGAAGCACAACATGTTCCCACTTAGAGGTATAGCAAGAATACAGAATTTGAGACCGGTGTCTCCCAGATCTATAGTCACTTAAAATAGCAAACGGCGTTATACGGGCGTGCATGTGAACCTCGATTACGAGGTATGTGTAAGTAGCATAGGTTGATGACGTCTGTCTTTCGAGCCAACTGCTCTACGAGAATCGACCTTTGTAGAGCGGAGACCGAATTTTTAGACAAGCATTGCACGTATATCCAAACGAGCATATCGAGCGCAGTGAAAACGACTTGGTAAAATGAGTTACCAGTCCCTATCAGAATATTCAAGATTTGAAGTCAATTTCTGGATACGAGTTAGCATCGAATCTTATATCTGCTCTCCAATCACAGAACTCGAGTCTCTGGTGGGGTAATATTGCGTGCCGTTCCAAATGTACCAATATTAGCTTGAATAGGCAAGAGACTCAGTCTGATTGCCGCTGTGCTGTGGATGATAGGATTGGGGCTTATGGTACTGTGAAAGCAAAAACATTCGGGATCGCTGGCTATAGTTTTCCGGTCATGTCTAAATAAATAGGCACGGCACCATGACGACGTGTTATATTACCGGAGGTATAGTTATAAGGAAGCGACAATGGCAATGGTACAGTTGGTGTGCCATTTGCAAGTTTGCGGGTGCAATTTCAGTTGAAATCCCGACTGCTTTGCAAGCCGCCGAGGGTCCATTGGCTCCCAACTCGATATCTGCCGAAGTTGATAACATCGCTAGCTGAAAGACAAATCGAAAAGGTGGACCATCCTAGTGGTTTGATTTTTGAACTTTGTACAACAATTAGAAAGGAAATTGAAAGATCAAGAACAGTCTCGATCGGACTTACTATATTGTGAAGATGATTGTCATGGCGGCTGCACAGCAAACCAGAGGTAGTTTCATTGCATCTCAGATATGTCGTAGAAGATACCATCATAAAATTGAAATGAATGCATACATTTCTCGTGCATAGAGCACTCACTCCCCCGCACAGGTTTTGTCAACGTGGGATGTCTGAAGTGGATTGATTCCTAACATATGTTGCAATACGAAAGTCGTCATAGCTTTTATTACTTTTCTACCATGGGACATAGGACAGGGTGAACTGGACTGGCACTGCATTTCAACTACGCATGCACGTGCCATGTCACCCGCAAGTAGGGTAACCAACGCTTTTCTTCCTAGATTCTGCATCTCACTCTCGTAAGACGGTAAGAGATTTTAAAAAGATCAATATTGTCTTCCTTCTCCATGTGGATCCAACCGTAATATACGATAGAATGCCTTTTTAACATTCGAACTAAATTATTAAAGTTCAACTAGGTTAGTTTAAGTTTAATAAAGTATGAATTCAGATCATTCCGGTTGGAGACTACTCATTGAGTACTCCTTCTCCACTATGCATAGTCCTCCTCATCACTTACCTCAAGTTGATCGATCCTTAATGAAATCATAGACTAGAGAAAAGCTTCAACATCAAACTAATGCAAGATACCGATGACACGATCTGGGAACGGTGTTGCATTAATATGCTGTACTCCACATATTGCAGATGCGGAAGTCATCACCTGAGATTGAATCTCCTTTTTTTGAGTAACCTTACATATCTCCGAATTCGATTGAAACACATCTGTCTGTACTCTGTAAGATTTCGGAAGAGATAAACGAGATTGTTGGAGGGGCTCGTAACTTTTCATCGAGAATCATCGTAAAAGCGCAAATGACATCTTCACGATTTTCTGCAGGTTGTACTGCGTAACGCCCATCGATGTATATGCAGGTGCCAAGAACAACATTATTTTGGTTGGAACGGGTTTCCGGCCATGTCAAGTAGGGAAGTAGGGGTTTTGTCGTACAGAGATATCGTGGCTCTATCTATATATCTCCCGACTTCAGATCTGGTGGTATATTTTGGTACCTTTCCATCGGGATTCGAAGAGAAATATAAATGACAAAGACGAAAGATACGATGGATTTGGATCGGATGAGATACTGTAGGGTGATTCACGTCACGGAGATTGTATGTAGGAGAATCTTTGATATCTTGGTATCTTGGTATCTTGGTATCTTCACATCTTCACATCTTCACATCTTGATATGTAATGCATATTTGCCTAGTAGTAAGTAGCAAATAGATAATGTGATGAAATGATATTAATTGCACGTGAATGGGTAGTAGAGAGTGAAGGTGAAGAGTGAAATTTAATTTATTAGTATGTATGGTATAACATCAGCAGAAATATTAAAGCAGTATTAGAAAATAAGTTAAGCGTCATGGAAGTAAAAGGCGTTCAAGTGATTTCATTGGCTCAGATGATGATACGATCGAAGAGGACAGATTTGATTTAAACCGATTATGGTAACGCGGGTTCCTGGAAACGATGAATAAAGTGGGGCGATCCTTACACTACCACGATCGTCCTGAGCATCGTCTTTTAACAAGCAAACACCAACCTCAATCGATCATTTTAGTACCGAAAGAACGGAAACGCTCCAAGATTTCCAAGCACAAGAAGCATCGGACGATTTTAAGTGGTGGAAGAGGTAAGAGGTAAGAGGTAAGAGAGGTGAGAAGTGATGATTAATACTACTACTACTTAGGAACTATGCCTTTCCTCTCGATAATCAAAGAAAGACTTCATCAGTATTGGGAAGGAAGGAATGATTGAGCAATTGAAGAAGAGGAAGAAGAAGAAGAGGAAGAAGAAGAAGAAGAAGAAGAAGAAGAATCACAAACGAATCTTCTAAATTCCAAATTCCAACTTCCATCCATCTCAATCGGTTCATTCATCCAAGAGCAAAGTATAGTATATATCGTTCGTTGGTTTGGCAACATATGCATGTGTCAGCACAACATCGACTTCAACACTACACCACATCTACAATTCCCATCTTCTATATACATTGAGTGACATACTTGGACTCTGAGTACCCAGAGAATTCTCCTTCCAAAAATATCAGAAAAAAGAAAAAGGAAAAGAGACCAAGCGAATCGGTCCTGATGAATTGATCGAATGAATAACTCGTAAATAGTACTAGGTACTTCCAAAACTGAAGAACTAATAACCAACTTTCTTCTTTTTACTTTTTACTTTTTACTTTTATCATTTTCCTCTTTCCATTAATAACTTTTTTTATATACAAGTATACAAAAATACATAGGTTGCCTATCCCATATTCATCATGGTGAACTGAAGCTATTATTCATTCATTACTTGGTGTTTTCTGTTCATTCCAAATCCAAATCATTGAATGTTGAGTGATCTTTCATTTCTTCTCATCTTCTTTTGATATCCAATCAAGACTCATATTCGCACTCTGTTGAGGTTTCTTCTCCATACTCCATACTCCATCTCCTCCTCCTCCTCCTCCTCCTCCTCAATATTACTTCTCCCTCTTCCAACTTTCAATTCACTCCATTATTCTAATTTCCACTCCTCTATTCTATCTCAGTATTACTACTACTACTTCTCTGCTTTGTTTTAAACTTTCGTCCATCAAAAATTCAATATCCATCACAAACCCCCACTCCTGCCCTAAACCCGTCTGCAAGACATATTCCAAACGGTTGATTTATCCTTGAGTCAGGTCCTGTGGGGTGAATCGTTCTAATCTCATACAATCAGCCCCTCTCCCCCGGATCTTTCCATGATTCGCCTCTGTTCCCATACTAAATCGATTCTTGATTTGACGACCTCTTCAATCTCACTCAAACAAAGACATCAACAACAATTTGCCACAATTGTAAAGATGTCGCATTCAAAGATCTTGATTTATCTCATGCGCCGTGACCTACGAGTTGGCGATAACCCTATCCTTCATTCTCTCGTTGATAACAAGGATCATGGTTTCACACATCTTCTCCCACTCTATGTTTTTGCCGCACAACAAATCGAAGTATCGGGATTTATTGCAAAAGACGGAAACAAGAGTCCTTATCCAGAGGCCAGAAGTCCAATTGGCGCATTTTGGAGATGTGGTCCCCACAGAGCGAAGTTCTTGGCGGAAAGTGTTTGGGATCTGAAGGGTGGTCTCGAGAAGATCGGGAGTGGATTGGCTATCAGAGTGGGCATGGTCGACGAGGTGGTGAAAGATTTAATCGAAAAATTTGATAAAGCAGGAGGTGGCAGCAAGGTCTCTGCAGTCTGGATGACTTCCGAAGAAGGAGTAGAAGAGAAACGAGAAGAGCGCTCAACAAAGGACATTTGCGATAAGGCCGGCGTCGACTTCAAATTGTGGCGAGATGAGAAATATTTAATCGATGAGTATGTTCTAACACCCATCATCCATTTTAACTCCCCCACAATTTTACTGATTCAAACCCAGTCGGGATATTCCATTTACGGACCCAAAAGATCTCCCTGATGTGTATACGACTTATCGCAAGAGTGTTGAACCACTGCGCGAAGCGCCACGTCCAGTTTTACCCAAGCCTGAAGAGGATTCATTGCCATCCTTCCCTACCGATGTCCCACCCCAACATTCTCCATTCACGATTCCGACAAATTACGAGGAGATAGAGAGTGCACTTCTCAAGCCAATCAATGCGCAACCTCTAATCAAAAACCCACCATCTTACCCGGAGAATTCATTGTCGGTACACCCTTTTAAAGGTGGTGAATCTCATGCGCAAGAACGACTCGACCACTTGATTACTTCTGGCTCAATTAACGCTTACAAATCCAGTCGCAATGGGCTTATGGGTACTGATTTCTCTACGAAACTCTCGGCATATCTCGCGCTTGGTTCAATTACTTCACGCCAGATCCATTCTTCAATGGCAGTCTTCGAAAATGGTTCCGATTCTGATGGCCGGTACAAAGATATTGAGGGGTATGGCAAGGGTGAGAACGAAGGCACTTATGGCGTACGGTTCGAGCTTCTTTGGAGAGACTACATGCGTCTCTGCACTCGGAAATTTGGACCTAAACTTTTCCGATTGGGTGGGTTTAAGGAGGAAGAAAATGCGCATTCAAAATGGAATAGGCTAGATTCACCAAAAGATGGCGTTTCAAAAGAGCAAATACAGGAGATTATCGAGAGATTTCTAAACGGTACAACTGGGATGGGGTTCATTGATGCTTCTCAGAGAGAGTGTTATCATACGGGATATACTAGCAACCGCGCTCGGCAAAATGTTGCTTCATTCCTCGCGAAACACCTTTACGTTGATTGGAGAATCGGCGCAGAGTGGTACGAATGTATCTTGGTTGATTATGATGTTAGCTCCAACTGGGGAAATTGGCAATATGTTGCCGGAGTTGGGAATGATCCTCGAGGCAACGATCGAATCTTCAACCCAGTCAAACAAGCCTTTGATTACGATCCCAAGGCTGAATACGTCCTTGCTTGGGTTGATGAGTTGCGGGGTGTGGACGAACTAGGTCAAATATTTCAAGCTTGGACTATCAATGACCAAGAGAAGAAGAAAGAATTGGGAATTGCCGGCACTGATATGGTGACGAATCCATTAAAGAGAATCGACTTCAAGATCAATAGGGGCAGAGGTGGAGGCGGTGGTAGAGGTGGTGGTAGAGGTGGTGGCAGAGGTAGACCTCCATATAGACCCAATGGTGGAGATAGATGGGTGGGTCGAAGATCTGGTCCCCAGGACCAAGGACGAGGTGGGTTTTATGGTGGAAGAGGAGACCGAGGTTTCTACCCAACTAGAAAATTGTATAGAGGCAGAGGATCTAGCGGAAGTGAATTGAGAACTGGAATGATGGATAAGGAGAGAGAGGCTGCTGCAGATAATGAGTAAGATGGACGGTTCAACTCACGACTTACGTTTAAGAGTGCGTCGCGAGACATAGACACGGATACGAACACGAACACGAACACGAACATGGACACAGATACAGATACACGAAGACATTAGACATGAGAACGTAATAAATGGATGTCATTGAGTTGACAGTGGTAATTATGGTTGATGATTTTGGCAGATACGGTCGGTGGCTATGGCTTATACCTTGGGACGGTGGGTGACGGGTAGGACGGGAATCTTTTCAGTGATGGCTTTCGCTTATAATTTAGCCCGGCCGGGCCGCATAGGAGGACGGATTTAGAAGACTAATGACCGATTCAGATAAGCGGACCGTTGACATACAAGCAAGTCGCATACATATTGATTTCAGTCCGCGCTCTTGCTCATGATAATATTGATTTTAGTTAGCTTAATAAATAAATAAAGGAACAAACAAATAGCTAGAACTTAGCAGCATCGTCTTCTATTCAATCATACTCTCAATCGTCTTGGTGAATATTTCATGACGCCGGTATCTTGTTCTCCACGAATCTGGTCTGCGATGGCGAACACTACCACTCTCACTATTCTCCTCCTCTGCATAACCCGTCGCAAATTTGTTTGATTCTCATCAGGACCAATTCTTCAAGCCTACAGCATCAGCTCTTCTATATCATATCATCATATCGCCAGCTTACATTTTCATACCACTACTCCCTGTATACATCTACATACATCTACACACACATATAAACACAAATGATCCAATCTCAATACTTTACATATACTCCTACTTATTATCTTATTGATTACCTATCTACCTATCTACCTATCTATCTATTACAATCCATACGCATCGAACATTAAATTCTAACCCATCACTTTCCCATTTCTCTCTCTCTCTCTCTCTCTTCTTTCTTCTCCTCTCTCAAATACATACACATACACTTACATACATACATGTCCTCTCTCTCCTCTCTCCAAGAATTCTTCTCGCAAACCACGCATGCGTCTGTCTCTTTGTCGCGATCGTGGACAGATCTATAATACATTTACTTTTAACATTTACATTTAGATTTAATTTCATTTCATTTCTCCACCTTTCCCATCTCCTAATTTTTGTATATCTATACCATCTCCTAATATTCCGATCGATATCTCGCTCGCCTTTAATCTGTTTCTGGAGAGCTAATCAGATACTCATTCTATACATACGCATACACAGAAACCTCACCCTCACTCAAGTGCATGATTAAGATTCTGGCCTATATCTGGGACGTGGAAGTTGTATCATTATCATTATGATCTAGATATCGATATCGATAATATCGCAGCGTAACACAACGCGCATCCCCATATACTTATTAGTCTCAGCAGCTAAAATCGAATCTAAATAAATACACCAAAAGGGAGAAGTTACATATTGAAAAGAGATATCGCACTCGGCCATGGCCACATATGTGCAAGGAGTAAGGGTCATAAATATTTGGGCTGAATTTGGAGATGGCAGGTTGATTTATAATGGAGATGGATCAGGAAATAGGACTGAGAATTCATTGTGCAGTGCTTGGAAGGAAGAATTGATAGTTTGAGTAGGCGGTTCAGCCAAATCGTTGTGTATTGGGAAGAATTAGTGGGGCTGAGCTTAGGCGAGGAAGCCCAGGGGCGCCTCAGGCAATTTCGTACTTGACTTCTGCGATGATTTGAATACGATACATGTATAATATTTTTGGAACCTGCAGACCCTAGGACCTATACTATCTATTCATGTATATGATTCTCTTCCCTTTTCTTCCTCTTCTCTCAACCTCCTTCCCGGCCCACCAAGGACCAACTCAAGTACCCAATCATTATCCAATTCCAATTTAATTCTACGCCAACCAAGCCCAGCCGAGCGTAAAGCTGAGTTACTGTACACTTGTTACAGCACAAAAAACTATGTAAAAAATATAGGTCATCCCCGGAATCCCAACGCCAAATCGGTATACCACTCTGATCCCCAAACCAAACCATGATATGCTAAACCACTCCTCGCGAGCCATGTTTAAAAAAGACAAAGGAAAGTGCTAGTCATAGCGTGTGTCTCATTATCATGACCACCACTTGATTGTCAATTTTGTTTCCCTGTGGCCCCTTCATACCCGCATAGATCCAATACCAAATGCAACCCGAAATAAAATTATCTCGAACGCCCCGCAGCCCCTGCATATTTATTTCTGATCAAAAAGGGACTTGGCATTTCATCCCTATCAGGATTCCACACCGTTGGCTCCATATCTCCAATGCTTCCTCCGCTACCCCTCAATCTTCCTTCACCCTTCTCCTTTTCTACCATTCTCACCCCGAATGATCTTCCCTTCCCACCGGGGCTCATTTCGACCGGTCTCCCCCCAGCACGAGCTTGCGCTAATTCAACTAGAGTTCGTCCAATTGTCGGTGCACTTCCTGTCTTTGTATTGTTCTTCATCACCTGTTTGTGTAGGTCCGCTTCCGATTTCTTCGTCAGACTCGACTTTCGTGTTGGGCTTCCTGTCGTATCATTGCTCGATAAACTCGTCATGCTTGGAATTTTCGACAATCTCTTGGCTACTGGGCTTTGTGCTTCCTTCTTGCTGAGCAATCCACCTTGATTTTTTGTTGCTAGAAAACTTGACTGAGTGTTCAACTTTTGTAATGGTGCTGTACGATGCGAGGTAAGATGTGGCCTCGCAGCACCTTTGGCAAATGGATTGGCTTTAGATTTAGGTCGTGTAGGAGAGGGCACTGGAAGATCATCTTCATCCTCGTCATCTGAATCAGAATCTAGTAGAAGAGGTTGTAAGCGAACCTCGGCGTTTGCGTTTGCAGCAGCAAAAATGTTTCGATTAGTGCCAGGAGCTTTTGTGACGTTGTTCCGGCGAGGAGATAGTGATAAGGAAGCAATAGAAATTGGCGATGGATCCGCCATTTCAATATCCATGGGGGTTCCATGTACATTGAACATTGTTTGTGCTCGAGAAAATGGCGTTCGGGTGGATTTCTTGAATGGTTTGCTGGGCTCCGGTGACATGGTATGATCGGTAAAGTCTGTGGTCGATGAAAACTCATCACCTGTGCTACCAACAGATGATCTCGGGTAGTCCATTAAATCTGCCGATGGACTCGAGTCTCTGGCGGTAAGAGAGCTTGAGCTAGTATCGTTGTCTGTATTCGATGATCGAGAGCTATTGGCAGATCTTTGTAGCTCTTCTTCGACTCGGATGCGGACCTCTTCTTCAAATCGTTTCTGTAGGTTCTCCACCTCTATCTGTACCAAACGATTGATTTCCAATTGTGCCTTAACCTCCCATTCTCTCCGTAATGACGCATCAATCTCTGCACGCATAGCTGCTTTCTGAGCCTCAAGCTTCTCTGTCCTTTCTTCAAGCTCCTTGAATTGTTTAGCCGCCATCTCTTCTTTCGTTCTCAAAAGCCGACCGAGCTCGACAACCTCTTTCTCCTTCCTCATCAACTTGACGACAGGAAGATTGAGCAATGTAACGGTGTCGACTCGTCGATCGGGGTTAACTCTAAGACAATCCTTGATAACAGATGCAAGTTCTGGCGAGTATATATTTGGTATTGGTGCCACTTTGCCCTCTTTGATCTTCTGCACCAGCTGGAAGTGTGATTTCGCGTTAAATGGGACCTCTCGTGTGCAAAGTTCGTACATAATGCACCCTAAAGACCAAATGTCTGATTTCAACGTATATCTTTCTGCGGCGCAGATCTCTGGAGACATGTAAAATGGAGTTCCAACATATGTAGAAGCGAAATCGTGAGATTCCATCAATTTTGAAAGACCAAAATCTCCAAGCTTCACCGAGTTGCCTTCACCAAGAAAGACTATGAATTTTAGCTTAAGAAACAGGAACCGCGAATACTAGGACACTCACTATTTTCCGGTTTCAAGTCTCGATGTAGAATCATGACACCAGGCGCTGGCTTTTGTGGTTTGGCGGTATTACCCAATCCCATAACATTACTTCCAACTTCTGGCGGATCAACTCCATAATGACATCTATACAATGCTGAAACTATTTGTGCGAATATGCTCCAAACAAACCCCTCTTCAGCATATTTGTTCTTTGCTTGTAAATCCTTAATGATTCTACCAAGATCTCCATTTCCACAATATTCCATGTACAAATGCAGGTCTTGACTGGACTTTAGATGCTCTCGATGGTAGTAACCCACGATGTTTGGATGTTTGAGTGAAGAAAGAATGGCGAATTCGGCTTGTAATTGTTCTCGTTCTTTTTGTGACATACGCATGTAGTTAATCTCCTTCCTACATAAGATTTCTCCATTATTCTTTCTTCGGACCTTTCGAATGATACCGAAAGAACCATGTCCTAAAGAATCAAATAGATTATATTAGTTTTGTCTCATTCAAATGTTGGCGCAACGAGTAACAAGTTAAATATGAACCACGTTAGTACTTCTAGTACTCTGAAGACTTACCTATCTTCTCTAAAACCTCGTATTTGCTTTCCTCTGTCATGATTCCTATAGTATTGTATTTAGAGAAAGGGAGATCTTTGCATTGATCTAAGTAAAGAAAGCAATTAACATTAGTACTGTTGTAAATTATTCGAGTTTGGCGATGGTTTGTCGTTTTATTCAAACTTGATGGAGATGACTAGTGAATTAATTGATTGGAGTTGGTGTTTACTTTTTGACTTTTTGGTTGTCCTTACAACCGTTTGTCCATTTTTGACACCAAACTATATTTGGACATCTCCCGGGGAAATCTTCGATAATGCCACAAGCGGTGAATCAAGGAAATTCGGATGACGGTTGCAACGTTTTAACTCCGATCCCTTATCCTGATTTGCTTTATCGATAAGCTTTTGTTCCCCTCAATATGCTTGTGTCAAATGTCAAAATAAGTAGCTTCTCAACCTTGCCACAATATATATATATATATATTTATATCTTCATCTGATTCATTATTCATCACTCCTGGCTTCATATTTCTTACTCTTCTCTATCCAATATTCATTGCTTGATATTTCTACGTCTTGTATTTTATAGCCTCTACATACATATCTTTCGAAATGGTAAAACGGAAAGATGAGCTCGAAGTTCAACTTAAGGACGAACATCAATTGATCAAAGAGGGACTTTTGAGAGATGAGAGTCCTCTTGATACTAGTCCCGCATTTCAAGAACTTTGCATTGCTTGTCGAATAGGTGATGTTAAGAGGTTTCAACAAGCAATCACTACTCCTGGAATCAATATCAATGCTAGGGATCCGTTTGATTACACGCCATTGATCTTGGTAAGCCTTATATGATTCTCAATACAATTAACCTCACTGACAAAGTATCAAGGCAAGTCTTTGTGGGCATTATAATGTTGTTGAACTGCTTCTCGAAGCTGGAGCTCTCTGCGAACGCGATACATTCCAAGGGGAGAGATGTTTATATAATGCATTGAACAATCGAATTCGAAACCTTCTATTAAAGTACGAATATTCGAAATCTCGGGACCCATTACAGTCGTTCGCTTCTCATATCACCTCTCTCCTCACCAGGCAGACCCCTGAAACTTCAGACATAACACTCACTGCTGGATCAGAATCATGGAATTTGCACAAGATGATACTTTCTGCCCGGTCACCATTTTTCCAAAGAAAGCTATCTACTGCCCCAGAGACCACGTTATGGAAATTAGCACCTTCTATTCCTCCAGAATCTTTCCAGATTGCTTTCCGATATTTATACATGGGGGAAGTACCATCGGATCTTGGTCTTAAGTCTAGCAGCTCTGTAGATGATGTGCTTAAAGGGATCGATAAAATCAGCAAACTGCTTGAGATCGAATCCCTGTGGGAAGGGCTTTTGAGTGGGCTTTTGAGTGGACGTGACAGGAGAATAGCTCGGCAACGGTATCAAGATGAAGTTGTACGTGGAAGGGACCAGATGGAGTCTTGGTATCGAGGGAATGTTTTAAAGCATAAGATACACATTGATTCCGTGAAGGCGAAGGATGTGAAGTGGACTAGAAATAATTCCATCTTTGCGGATGTTTTGTTGCAGGCAAACGAAAATGTGGTTTCCGACGACGTTTTGAGTTCTGGGTCGAAAACGCCAACCAATACCACAACTGCCCCCTTAAATGGTATTCCTATTGGCCCCTCGAGCTCATTGCCCCAAGAGAAACCAATCGCCAGCCCAATTCAGAAATCAATACTTTATCCTGCGCACAGGGCCATGCTTATACGATCAGAATATTTCCAAACTATGTTTAGTTCCTCGTTTCAGGAAGCGCAAGTTACTGAATATTTGCAAATTATCTACGTCGACTGCTCCCCTGCTGTCCTAAAGCTTATACTCGACTTTCTCTATACAGAGAACGTTGATATTCCTCTTGATCTCGCGATAGACATTCTTCTCGCAGCTGACATGCTCTTCATTGAGAAACTCAAAACGAAAGCTGCAGTAGTTATAAGTACTCTCGGGAATGGCTCGAGCACACTCGCCGACCGTACTCACACTGACAGTGGTGAAGTAGATGTGGAGTTGATCAATCCTTATGATGTTATGAGAGCTGGATGGTTGACAAGAGTCCAAAGACTAGAGGAGTTTTGTGCTAGGTACATAGCGTATAGGTTGGAATACTATATTGATGAGCCAGAGTTTGAGGAGTTGATTAAGGAGAGTGCGGCTAGGATTGAAAAGAGACAGGAGACTGACACTATTGAATTACTTGATGAGTATGTCACCCAATCTTCTTTGTCTTCCTTCTTTTGAATATTTGATTTTGGTACAGAGCACAAGAAAGCCTTGAGAGAAGTTTGAGCGTCTGGCTCCGTTTGAAACATTTGCTCTGGTATATTGATTGACATTTCTCTAGTATTCGATTTTATCTCTCCGAACGATTTAGACTCCGGTTTGAAGACTCAGGCCTTGAAGAAATGATGGTTGAAAACGAGGTTGACAACAGTGAACTGAACGGAGATGGAAAGGGAACAATTGATGAAGCCACTTCTGCGAATGTTGTGAAGTCTAGCACAGCGCTTGATATAAACCTAACCCACTCTCCTGCCACTGATCCAATGATGAATGGCCAGATACGGACTCTCAATGGCGAGATTGCAGGCGATGAATTCGCCGCAGATGCTATAAACTACCAAACATTACTTGGAAAAATAGACAACTTATTAGAAAGATTGAAGTTGGATGCTTAGACTGCATAAAAGGATTTGGACATCATTTTCCGTATTTAAAGGAAGTTTGTATATTGGAAAGCACATCGATATCCTCATAATTTTCACTTTTTTCTTCTTGGTGACAAGACTAGATCCATCTTTTCTTCTTGAATCTGGTATTGAATATCACAAAACCTTCGGCGAGAAACAATGTAACCTGTCCACCACAATCTCTAGTAAGCATCGTAGCGTTAATCATCCCCCTTCAATCCTCATCTTCACTTCATATATGGACATCCGCATCACATAAACACCAGATCATATCTTCTGGTTCCCAACTTCACCCTGTACATCAGAGCCTAACGTGGTTTAAATATTGGACACAAAGCATCTATTATCTAGATGTAAATTTTACCGCTCAACTCTTCAGATTTTACATTTTCACATCGATATGATACTGGTGTTGGAACGATGCGGTATATGTATCATGAGATGTGCGCGAATTATTCATGGGATCACGAGGGGTCTCAAAACTATGCTTTCCTTATGACGGGAAATAGTTGCTTTTGTATGTCTACCTTGTCGTCCAATTTGATGCCAGATCTTGCCGAAGCCTGCTCTCCTTCTTCCTCGCGTATTCACTCTTTGCCCCGCCTTATCAATAAAAGGCCACCCAGAGCCCGGACTGCAATGGAACTCAGCCTACCCCCAACTAGAAGGGACCAAATGGTGTCTCAAACTGCCCCCCGCCCCCCGAAGCCAATAGGGCAAAAGAACAAATTCTAGCCTTTTAATCACTATCTGGTGTTTTGAACGCCTTCCTGGTTAATCAAAGGGTTTGAATACCAAGCTAATTGCACTCGAAGCCACTTGACTGAAAGGCGGACTTGACAGCGTGTGGTAAAGATGCTAAAGTTTTGGGAATCTATTGAACAGCTAAACACCTGTCCACGGATAGATATCACTCGTTTTCATCAATTATCACCATGGAGATGCAGGACAGTAGTGGAGCTGCTCTCCTACTTTCCTGTTTTCTTCATCGTGAATAGACACCACCTAAATCCTTGCGCAAACTGATGCGTCGACGAACAATAAGACGTGTTTTCGGTCTTCGGCAATACTGAGATCTGCTCAACTTCCTCAATTAAGACATGTTTGCAATTTTCGCAAGAAGCCGATTGGCAATATCGCGAAAACAATGCTTATAGGCCAGAAAGGGAGTCCAGATCAATCACTGAGTAGCGACATACTTGATCTACAAGTCTCATATGGGAATAGATAATGTTGAAGCTCAGCAAGCTCAGGTTTGAATCAAACGGAGAGACTAGAAACTTTGCGAGTAACCCTCCTAAAGCAAAGCGGGACAAAAGCACCCTCGCGTCTCGCAACGGCCGCTATATCACAAAACCACTCCCAGGACGCTCTACGTGGTGCCTAAATCAGCTTGCTGTAGTGAGTCTAACATCATACAAGTGAAAATATGCTTCCGCGGCCATCAGGTCTGTCCCTTCGGCTAATGTCCAGGCTGAGACTCGAGGTATTCCCGAGCCCATAAATGAGCAGGTTAAAGTTATCCGTCGTGTCCAGCAATGCTGTACTCTTACGCACAGAGTTCGATATAATGAACTGCCTGAAAATACTCGTTGTGAAATAGAATGTCTGTTCATCATTTCTGGCATTAAAACCATTGGGGACGTGAGCTAGATTTAAATCTCGCTGCAAGATGCTGGTGACCTACTGCATGTCAGCCATACGTCGCTTTCTGAACAGAAACAAGGGTCCCTATTTATGGCTCTCTCATTAATGATGTGGTTGACATCAGCGTTTCTTCATTGAAACTGGAATTGAATATCGGCCTCGTTCGTTCGTGGAGAGGCGGCCATCCATTGTTGTAATCTTACCTCTTCGTTAAGCCAATTGCATTTTATTATCAAGTAGAAAAACACCTGCGCCAACGCTCAAATGTGTCATAGTTTGTAGAATCGCAGCAACATGTATGAGTAAGCGTGAACATGCTTATCAATCACGTGGCAATCAAGTATCTCATGTGAGAGGTGAGAAAGGATGGGTTGGCAGAACCAGGTGATTACACGCAGTGGTCGCAACAGGTGGCTTGGGTAGTACAGCTGGCTACAGGTACTTGCGGTTATAGTTGGTTATAAAGATAGAAAAAGCTATTCCTATCAATTAATGGCTAGTTATAGGTATTAGAATCTTATTTTTATAGGTTATATAACCAAAGTGTATATATAATAGGGATTTTTATTAATAATCTTTATTGTATCCTATCGATCTTATCTATTTTTAGTTAAATTGATAATAGAGTAATAAATCTTGCTCTATTATAATAAAGATTATTATAATATTTCAGTTTCAAAATATATAAACTTATGGAATTCTATATATATAAAGAAACCAAATATTGAAAACTAAAAGCTTTATATTTTGTTTGAATTTTGTATATAAAATATATATATATTGCAAATACTATTTATTTGTTTTTCATCTTTTTTTTTCAATATATTTAAATCAATAGAATTTGTTATAGAATCAAATAGAATTTGTAGTAAAATAGGATATAAGGATTAAAAGTTGATTAATCTTAAAACCTTTAAATTCGAATTTATAAGTTAGGGTTATATCTTTATATTTCATTTTCAATAATTTCAATATTTCTAATTCTTAGTTTTTCAATTATACTAAAATCCTTCAAATCAAATTAAAAATACGAAAGTTGTAGAAGTTCTGAATAATTTCAATTTCAGATATATAATAAATAGATATCTATAGTTATCTACAAGTATTAATAGGGATTTTTAGTTATTTTTAATAAACGGGTATTGGGGCCTTTAATTAGTTCCTTGTTAATAGTGATTTGGGGATAGATATTTAAATATTTATACGAAACCTAGCTGTTGCGATCACTGATTACACGATGGGAAATTTTTTAGTGTTCCTTCACTATAAAATTTACCAATACATAGCGAGGTTGGCTGTGCTCAAAGCTTATCAATTCCACTGTTGATATTGTGTATACCACTACATAAGGTTACATCTTCGGAACCCCCGAATTGCATACTCAATAGCAAGGTTATTGGTGCTGACTCACATTCACTATGACTCCATTCCGAACGCCATATTATAAAGGGCTGAGTCTCTCTTAAAAATAGGGAGAAACGATATGAAGCCATTGCATTTACCTCGAAGAAATCAATGACACAATACGCAGCTCAATCTGAGCGTCTTTGGCTGGAGCCATTGACCGTAGAGAAACACCTCGATGGCTATCACGAAATGATATCTGATCCACGAGCTACAGCATGGACGTAAGATGGGTCATCTCAATTGTATCCACTCTTGATTTTCAAGATAGGTCTAACTCCCAACTCAACATAGCAAACCAAGCGAGTCTATCGCCGAGAGTAAAGCATATATGATTGAAAGAACACCGAATTCTGAAAACCCATGGATTGAAAACTATGCAATTCTACTTCGGCCGACAACAGCTGGCTTCGCCAATAAGGAACCCAAGCTTATTGGAGCAATTGGAATGATAAGATTCGAAGCTGGGCACGGCGCGGAGGTTGGTTATGGTCTAAGTGCTAGCTATCATGGTAAAGGATTTGCTACTGAAGCTATGAAGTTGTTTTTAGAGTTATATTGGAGTAAAGAGAGTATGTGGTAACGACGCCCATTGTGATTCCCTGATTGTCTAACTGGAATACAGGAGAGGGAGACTGGAACACATTGGTAGCGGCTATCGACCCCGAGAACATTGCCAGTCAGAGGGTAGTAGAGAAGGTAGGTTTTAAAGAGGGAGACTTTCAGGAGGAAGAATATGAACTGTGGACGAAAGGTTGCAAGGAGAAGAAACTTGTGAGGCACAGAGAATGGCTGTTGCAGAGACCGGTGTGAATATGGTCCTACCATTCGCCAATGAATGCGCTGGTCTATGGAGCCTCCATCGACTTACAAAAATCATAATTAATTGATCGTTCGATTTTGTTCTCTGCACATTACATTATTTGGGTTGTCTTGAATAATTTCTTTCGATTTTAGACCGCCCATATAGATTGGTGCTGCGAAAATTTGCTCTATTCAACTGTCGCTGACATTCTTCTACACTGGTGTATAAACGGGTGCATCTGACCCCCAACTTTATCAACCAACCATGGAATTACAAGGGTGTACGATAGATATGTAGACTGGAACAACCAACAGTCAAGTATTTCACATTAGTGCTGAATCATTGCGCAACTGCTATGTGCATCTTAACGGATATAGAATTTCTTTCGCTGTTCCTAGAAAAAAGATAGACAGATTCCCTATTCAAATACTTCTTCTTGCCTCACCATCAAAATCATGTCGTCACGTACAATTAGATCTGATCGTCTACTCCTTGAACCTATCACTCTGGACAAGCACCTATATGGCTGCCACGAAATTCTATCCGAGCCTCGTACCGCAGAATGGTCGTAAGGTTCCAATTAAGCTGCGGAAGTTCAAACTGAACCCCAACCTTACGTGATTTGTGTAGTACCCGAGCACCCCATACTCATCTCGAGCAAACAAAAGAAAGGATACTGGAAAGTATGTCCAGCGTCCAATTTCCAATGTGGGCGATCATGATTCCGACTACATCGTCTAATTCAAAATCGTCGGCGGATGAGAGAGAAGAGCATCAGATGAAAATGATAGGGGTCATCGGAATATCCCATAAACCAGCGAATGTGGGGTATAAAATACATCCAGATCATTGGGGTAAGGGGTACATGACAGAAGCCTTGAAATTGTTTATAGAGATGTTCTGGACTCTTGAAGGTTTGTCATCTTGCTTTTCAAGATGTTGGAACGGGAGTGATACACCGGAGCAAAGGACTAATATTCATACAGAAAAGCTGTCCTTGCCGCAAATTGTAGCGGCTTATACTCCAGGCAATGATGCTAGTGCTAGAGTGCTCGAGAAATTGGGCTTCAAAACTGGGCCACTACTACGCGGGGAGATTGAGTTATGGTTTGATCGTGGCCAGAACCGAAAAAGTGACATTCAATGCATGTACATAGATCGTCCCGGGTCTAATGAATGGATGAACGATGACCGTTTTCTCTTTTCTATCTACATTCGCGTCTTCTGTTTCTTCGAATTAATATTCGAATCAATTTTAAGTGTATGCTGGCCATTCCTGTTTCGCATTTGCAAGCTAATCAGGCTTTCCGTCATCCAACCAAGGAGGGCTTAGAATACGCGATATGGAACTCTACACATGCTATATTTCCGTTACACATAACCCTATCACACTTTGCTCACCAATTTTGCTATGATTCTAACACCTCTGGAATCCATTTTCGGCATGGCGATATGATAATCATGCAGAAATGCTACATCACTATCATCGGTCTCGAATAATTTCATGTCGAATCGTTTTGCGAGCTGTGCTGTCGCAAGGTATAACTCAGCGCGTGCAAGTTCAATGCCTAAACATTTACGACCGCCTTTACCAAAGGCGAATTGGAATCTGCGTCGCTCACGACCCTCTTCTCCCAACCAGCGTTCTGGATCAAATTCGAAAGGCTTTGGAAAGACACTCTCAGCGGTATGAGCGCTAAGAGTTGTTATGCTGACTGGAGTACGTGGAGGAATAATATACGACTTCCCCGTATGCTTTCCTGATGCAGAACTAACGTATTGCGAAGGAGTATATGTTAGCTGTTCCTGCGCAATACGTGCTGTTCTAGCCGTGACTCCCAACGATAGGCGATTCCCCTCCTCAATTACAGCTGATAGATAAGGGAGCTGTTCGATTTTGGTCCAAGATATTGGTGTGGCAACTGTATCGATTTCGGTACGGAGCTTGGTCATGATGAGTGGATTTGCAATCAAATGGTAGAAGATGGCATTAAGTGTCTGTGCTGGGGAATCTGTTCCGGCTAGGACCAAAAGTGCCCCTTCCTGCTCAAGTCGCAGTAATGATCTCTCAACGGGTGGTAACGAAGGGTTATCAAGTACCGATGCATATACAGATTCTTTCCCGGTCGAAGCCAACGGCTGAGCAATTCCTGATGACTTGAACTTCATAATTGAGATCAATTCCACTCGGACCCTCTTTGTATTGTGCGATGTTAGTTATACCTCATTTGCCTGAATGCACCACGAATTTTATCAACTCACATCAAACAGTGCTAGCATGTCCACTAAGCCTGGCGGCATGATTGGCTTACTTATCACCAATGGAAGGGATTCGAGGAATTCAGGGATCCATGGAAAGTGTTTATTGATGTTGATCCCCATGAGAAGCTCATGGCTGTTATGGCGAAGTGTCGCAGCTTTTGTCTCGTCGGCGAGTATGTCGACCTGATGAGCGAATAAAAAGTTTATTACAACACTATTAGTTATTAGTTCCATGAATATTAGTTTTATTGATATCTTACTCATTACAAAACGCAAAAATCAGGACAGACAAAATTATGGACGTCTTTTCGTTTGCGTGTTTAGTAATAACCTCGCACAGTTGTTCCAATTTCTTGGATATCAAAGGTTCAAGGTGTAGAATGTTACGTTTCGTAAAAAACGGGCTCAAAGCATCGCGCCGTCTTTTGTGGATGTCAAAGCTTGCTGTTGTACCTACGCCACCTGCTAGTCGAAGACTACGCAGCTGATATTCATACTTGTCCCTGGGAGACGTCGTTGGCGCATAAACACTGTCCAAGAACCCAACATCTTGTATGTGAAGTTCGTCTGGAGTGACACGAATTATAGGGCCTGAGTCCGTGTTATTGCGTATCCAAGCGAGCTTAACAACATGAAAAAAGCTACCATATTTCTTGTGGAGATCTTGGATCTTGAAAACATATTTCCCTTGCTGGATAACATCAAAATAAACTTCATACCACCAGGTAAGCGCAGCCAGCTTTGGCCCTGGTATATGTGCTAGAGGGTGAAGGTAAAGCCGACGGAAAGCTTCACCAATTATCAAAACCAATGATAGAACTACTACCGTCTCGATGACTTGGGTGAACGTCATTTGCTCGATTCTTGTATCTCGAAAGTGCAAAACTCCCTCTAATCTTTCTGGATTCTTGTCGCCAAATAGGTATACAGACGACGGGGATGAACTCAAATATCACCTATATAACTAGATGAAAATCATGAACAAAAGTGACAAAGGCATAGGTAAAGAAAAAAATGGAAACATATCTTCCATCTCTTCGCAATATAATACCTTCGTCCAACTGTTGGAGAACTACGCCCCTCGAGCATTTGTAATCGTAGCTGAAATTGCCCGTTTTGAAAGAATATAACGTGTCGCACAGCTGGTGCCATAAGATTGAATACCTCGACTCACATTTTGATCATCTCTTTGGTGGCTTGACTTGACCGGATCGTCAACATACGCACGGCATGCCCGCGAATGTAGACTGATATTTGTGCCTTGATTATGAGGCAAATTAACCTACACGGCGTCAGAAGTGAACCGAGGCATCTTTAAGCCTGTTAATTTGAAGCTTCCAAAATTGTATGGAGCTCGTTAAAAGAGAGGTTGAAGCATTCTTATTGGAATAAATTTGCTCAAAATGGCTGCCAGACTGCCAATTCAAGCATTCCGTTCATACAAAAGCATTCTTCAACAATCACCGCACTTTTCTCCGACGTGCCAACATTCGTTCCGATCACAATCTCTCTCAAAATGGTCAACACGAGCATATTCAACACCACCACCACAGCCCATAAATCATAACATTAACGCTACTTCCGAGCCTTCATCTCAACCAATACCTCAACACCGCGATCTGCGGTCTCAGTTTTCTTCTGGGCCCGTCGCATCAAAACCCTCACCTTCATCTCCCAAACAAAAAAGATCCCTCCGTCCCACAATCTATGCCTCTCTCTTCCTCTTGATTGGACTCACAACTGGACAATATGTCTCGCTTGTCTTATCTCCCCCTCCACTCCCCGAACCTTCTTCTCCTTCGGACGAACTGATGACCTCTTGGTTACACGCTCAAGCATCAAAGATCCCACTGGTACAATCACTGACTGAGGACCCCGTTTGGCAATCTTGGGATGCCTATTCCACATTTACAGCCGAAGAACGACCTCATCGACTTACCACTGGTCCATTGGGAGGATCTAGATCGATAGGTGGGTACCAACGAGTATTCCATAATTCCACCACGGGAGAATTTGTAACAATTGTATACTTGGGAGGAGCACTTGGAGGCTGGCCTGGCGTGGTGCATGGAGGTCTTATAGCGACGATTATGGATGAATCATTGGGAAGATGTGCGATCAGACAATTGGCCGCGGGAACAGGTGTTACTGCTCAACTGTCGATACAATATTTGAAGCCGAGTGTTACAAATGCATTCTACGTGGCGAGATGTATACCAGTCGTAGGAGAAGAGGGAGGTGGGGAAAGAAAGAGATGGGTAGAAGGACGTCTGGAAACGTTGGAAGGAAGAGTTTGTGTAGAGGCAAAGGGATTATTTGTCGCACCGAAGAATTATGAAACGAGGGTAATCACGGCGGGCTTCTAAGAAACCCCAAGAATGTGGAATGTTTAGATAAAATGCAGGGTGTTCATGAGCACTGAGTGGCTGCGCTTAGAAATAACCACGGTTTGTCAGATAACGAAGCAATTCATCCAAATTCTGAAAGATATTCTCAAAGCTCATTCTAAAATATTCGTAGGTTGAAAACAATGATAAGCAACACCAAAGCTACCATATGAAGACTCGCCCCAAAGAGTCAGTTGCATCACCATACTGAGTGATTTCATGACTCCAAAAAGTAACAGTCTCGTACTATTATTTACCAGATTGCCGATCAATTTATCTATCGAACATCAAGGAGAGGCACCATATATGACCAAATTAAAATCTCTCTATACACTGTTCACTTACACCCAGGCTCCTGTGCTATTACAGTGATATTGGCGAAGCAGAATCTCCGTACGGCTACTTAAAAGGCTATTTCGTTCTAATCAAGAGTCTTCCTCGCAATATAGATGAGAAATACCATACCATCGGGACACTTGGGTTTGGCGGGTTTTCTACTGTATGGCTTGACATAGACACCCAGAAGGAGCAAGCACATTCAACTTTAGTTGAACAGTCAACTAGGTATGATTTCATATACTAACCAATGAAATCTATAGCAATCTGGATCGTAAGGGAGTTTGCGATGAAAATCCTCAAGGAGATTCGTTGTGATAGTGACCACAAACTAAGAACGACATGAAGAATCTCGAGGAAAAGACCCAGATTATTGCTACCTGCCTGGACACTTTCAGAATCAAATTTATTCATAAAGCTAATAACAGCCACCTTTGCCTTGTTATGAAGGGAGCTGGAATCATTATGAGGATACGTATCCATCCTCATTTATCGGGACACAGGATGGTTTAAAACACTCTAGTCGTATTCTAGAACAGCTATATCGATCAAGATCTTTGTCTACCTTGATTGGGGAGAAATTGAGGCTTCATGCCATTGACTCCGTTCAAAATTCCAACGCGCGAGGCCGCACTTCAACACATGCCTCTCCAGAGGTATTGAAAAACAAAACATCCACTATTCAATCAAAATTCTGGGGACTGGTGTGTCTAAAAAGCATCACATCTTCCCTCATAATCTGGACAATATCATAACAAGTCGTCAAAATTGCGAAATTATCACATCAGGGGGCTTTGTTTTTGGGCTTGTCATTGTGCCTATGAATCATTATAAATCTTTGGTAAGCCGATCTCCTGAGATCTCAGACCACGCGTGATGTTATGCTAGCTGTGGATACACGAGAACGTTGAATAAAAGCTCAAATATCTGTTCCAAACATGTCGCGATCCTCCTCACTTTGATCATACCTCCCTCAATGCCGAACAAACGGAAAGACCTGGCGAAGTTTTTGCAGGAGATCCCCTACGAAATGACTTATTCGCTCAAGAAGTGCGACACATTTAGTTAGAGGTCGTTCTTTTCTTGTCGAATGTTATAGCTTGGGACAGCCAAAAATTAATCCGTACCATTGTGGATTTCAATGGTCCTGGGTACGGAGTTCGCTTATTCCATGAGACAGCGAATAATTTCGGCCTTGAACTCCGCACATACTTGCTTCTATATATTTGTAATCAATAAGATCGGTTCAGATATATTTAGCACCACTCCCTCACGGTTTTCGTTCAGACCTTCACAGTACATTCGAAATCCCTCGTTGTTACTTGATAACCATCCGATCAAATTACACTCATGCTTTCCATCCATCTACCGAAGATTTTTGTCTCCTCAACGGCAAGCGCTGATGTGTTTATCTGCAACAACATGTTAACCTCAACACCTCAACATCTACCCAGCACTCTCGCTGCTAACGAGCGCGCCGCTCTTGATGCTATAGCTATAGCGCCAAACCAAAGAAAACTGATCCATCCCCTCGCTAAATCCTGCCATGCAGATTCGAAGTAGGGACTGGGTGATTTTCCGGCGATGTTTTTGCTCAAGCGTTGCGTTCCTCGTCCACAGAAAAAGTGATTGGTCTTGAGCTTCACGCTTAGCATACTAAAGTCACTAGGCAGAATATCAAAAACGCAGGATCACCTGTGGTTGCACTGACTGACTGGACACTGCGGAAGCTGACTAGGCAATATCTCTAGAAATGAGAATTCTGATACTTTGCAAATTGATCTAATGATTCATTACAGCTCAAATGGTTAAATTATAGATTCTAATATTAAACATTTCGAGATTGGATTTATTACAGATTTTGAAAGGTAAGAAGTGTCCCGTCAGTCAGTACACTTACTGGTGACTGTGAAGCGAAGGTTGAAATGAGAGTTCGGGCTGTGTCAGATAATGCGGCGGAGATGGGGAAGAAAAGATGGAGCAAAGAAGGGAACGAGACAGATTTTAGGTTTATTGATGGGTATAAGACTAACAATGTGGGATATTTGGAATATGCGATCAAGCTTGCGCGGGAAGGAGCTGTAATTGTGGTAGACAATGTGGAAAGAAAGGGAAAGATTTCTAGTAGTTGGAAAGAAGAGGTTAATGAGTCGATTCGGGTAGCGAGTTTAGAAATGAATGGAAGTTGGAGAACACCGCTGTACAAACTGTATGAAGCAAAGGTGTAAACTGAATTGTTTTTCTCTCATCTGCGAGTTGATTGTTGACAATATATAACGGGACGGTTTCAGTCAGTATTGCTCCCGTCTGTTGAACTAGCATTGGAGAATATATTATCTACGTACGCATAACGAGATATTTTGTAGATATTACTACCAGAGAAGCCTTATCTTCTGTTACGAGCAACTGATAATAATTTTGATCAAGAATTGGCTTTGTCGGCAATTGCACCTATAACGATCTGATTTGCCCTACTAACTTCTTTCATCTTTCGCTTAGTTAGTTGAACACATTGCATACCTGCCGAAAATAAACTGGTCGCCGTGTATACTAAATATGCCTTGACTTCTGTTTGGATCAATGATACGGGAGCCTAAAGTCATACCAAAATCTAGCGCAGAAATGAAGAGCCACTGCTGGAGCAGAACATAGCCGAGGCTGGGTGGTAACTTCTATTGTGATTCATTGTGGAAGTGGAGAAGGTAATTAGGATGCGGAGAGGTTTTGAAAAGCAGCGGGATTAGAACAGACAGCAGTTAAGGTTTGGGGGACTAGTTTTCGTTTTAATCATCTCATGAGGTGCACATTTGCTAATGAACAATTCACGAAACCTTAAGTCAGTAATTTACTTTCGGATCACACCAGATATCTTGACCACGAGAACAATGCTCACAGGTGACCGAGAGTCCTTATTTTGTAGTGTATGTTCTCTTGTAAAAGTTTATGCAATAAAGAATGCGTAGAGCTCCTTGCACCGACGAAGAATTTGTTCGTAAACATGAAGTTGCTACCAGTCAAAATTTCCAGGCGAAAACACAGTCTGTCCCCAAACCCCCCAAAAAAATCCCCATCTCAAACGCTGAACTACTTTGCTCCTTCCAACGCCCCAAACACGCTTGCCAAACTAGAATTGGATGCCACTCCCGGTGGTAAATTCGTATTGCCTTTGCCTTTTGGTTTCTTTGCTCCGCCCGTGCTGTTCCCACCAGATGCACCATTGAGTGCTCCAATAAGTGCCGCCAAACCATCGGTTCCATTTTTGTTGCCACCATTAGCGGTCTGTCCTCCCGCAGCTTGTTGCGGTTTATTATTACCACCCGATGCCACATTGATACCGCTTTCCCCCCCAACACTGGTAGAACCATCAGGCTTCTTCTTTATTCCCGCGTCTCCACCGACATTGGTGGATCCGTCGGCACCGACTTTATGGGCTATTAGCATTGCGTTATCAGAACAGAAAGACTAGACTTACCAGTGATACCGGATGATTCCCGTTGTACAACCGGGCTGGGAAGTGAATGGATGCCAGCAACCAAGAGAGACATAAAGACAGTAGAGAACTTCATGATTGAGAATAATGATAATTATAGATTAGGATATCAAGGAAAGACGGTTCACCGAGTCGATTGGCAAAAATGTATTATAAAAGCCTTTTAAATGAATGTGCCAATGAAAATAAACTCGAAATGAACCAGTCATACACAAAGTTAAGAAAATAAAATAGAACCAAGAACTGCCCAAGAAATAGAAATTGGGGAAGAGGTTCCTCGATCATATATCAAACTCGAGTTCTAAAAATAACTACCGAACTCAAACCTGACGTTCTCTGCCTTGCCGATCTAGAGTTCTAGTTTGGTTCGCAAAATAATCCCAATTTCACCATCTGGCAGATGCAGAGCTGTCTGACAGGGCTCTAGAACGTAACTATAGGCGGGACTTTTTGACTATTGTGGCTTGCCAAGATCTTTCTGGAAACATGAAGTGTAGTCGGTAAGGTTCAGCCAAGACCAGAAGAGAGCACGTGATTTCATGCGATAAACATCATATTATCGAGCTATAGCAAAAGCCTACGCATGCAGCTTTTATTGTCGACTATACAATTTGTTCCTGGCATTCTGAGTTTCCTACCGTACATTGAACTGATTGCTCTAATCTTGTGATCGGGACAAGAATAGCCGCATACATGGCTTTCGGAGCTGCAGTTGCAACTTGTACTGCAAAGATGTAGAAGTTTGCGGATCATAGTGGACTACAACATCCAAAAGTCACTAATTGCCGATCAAGACCAGCAGAGAAAGATTTTGAAGCGAAGCTTTGTGAGCAAGTGAGGAAACAATTATATCTACTATTAGCACTAACGCCATTGTTGACAATCCAATCCTTCTCTCCATAATTTGAAGAGTTGATACTAGCGGCAGTAGCCGAATCGGGAAAGGGACACATACCGGTTGTGAATAAAATAGAGTGTACACTCCCGGGACCATCAGGGAGGATAGTTATTTTGGCCATGAGGGTTGTACCGCTCACTTCAACACGGGTAATCATGGATCCATAACGATACGTATGAAGTCTAGTCTCTAGATAGTAGGGCTCAAAAGTCTGTGCGTGAACTTGTGGAGCTTCTCCTATCCGAGAAGAGTGACATATGCAATGGGAGTCTCAAGTCACAAATTAACTTCAACTGACCGGGGCATTGTTTCACCGGGTTTAAGACCAGGTTGCATAGCATATCGTCCGGTATAAGTGCCACCATTAATGATGAATGAAGCAAATGTGCTTTAATTCCTATCTCAGTCTTACCTTGAAACCTCGTGTCATATCATTTCTACTAATCTTCAGCCATCCGGTTAACATATGTTGGAGTTCATCATGCCTAGCACAATATAGATGGGTAACACTAGGAAATGACCTCAACAAAACAGTTCTCGAAAACTCGATGTGGGTTCGATCCCATCAGATCCTCCTATTTCCCCAGCCACTTAAAAGAACGGCTGTGAACTTGTATAATCCCCATGGAACCAAGCAACCGTAGCAGAATCTAAACCCACATCTACAGCCGCGGGAAGCTAAAGATGTTTAGCACGTTATTGATGCACTGACGCGATTTGCTTGCTGACTTACAGTTTCGATTTCGACATATGATTTTTGGACATCCCCGATTTCTCTCGATTCGCGCATGGCATTTGGACAAGCTACGATTGTCTTCTCGATTTGTTTGAGAGATTCCTCGACTATTTTTGAGGAAAGGTCGAATTGCTTGCATGTTAGGCCATGGTGCCATGGAGTTTGGTGGTGCACACAAGTCGAGGCTTTGCAGCTCCCGCAAATCATTCTCGGATTATCCCCTTCGCGAATTTGACCAGATCCACTTGGGGCCAAACACCAATAGAAATTCGGCTCTGATCGTAAGTGACTTTGCAGCGCAAGTTCGCATATCTAAATGTTTCATTAGAATCCGGAACAATCACAAATATAATCTCATCTTGCGTTGTAAACATTGTTCGTGCAATATAATTTTATGAACCACTCTTCCAGGTCCTGTGAACAGATTGGGCATTTGAGAACATGCGTCCCTTCGCCCATTGTAAACTTCATACTTTCTTGCAAGCAAGGCAAGCAAGGCAAGCATAAGCCCGTGAAATGATCACATTCTGCTGTCTTTGGCTCAGCTTCACCGTCTCCCAAAGTTTCTTCGCTGTAGAATTCCAAACATACTTCGCACTTCGAGCGCGGCTCTTGATTCTCTCCCTCTCCAAGAAACTCGGAGGCTTCACCCCTATGTTCATTTCTCGAATCCGTAGAACTCATCTCCTTACTGTTGCCTTGTAAAAGTGTCTTGGTGGTAATACGAGGAAGGAATAGGGCTTAAATAGCCACGTTTAATATCTTATGCAAACTCCCGTAACGCCCGTACCCGCCCGCTTTGGATCTGGCCTAAGAAACACATGCGCTCACGTGTCGAAATCTGGTCGGGTAACAACCTGCTACATATCTGTCGGATATTTGGAAAATCGAGTGGAATTCAACAATATGGAATTCTTCCGATCTAACATCCAAATCTGCAGATGTTTACCAGAGTGGTATGATACCAAAATTTCCTCGTGTCTAAAACGTTGAGTGCCAAATATGGACAGGTTTTGGGTCGGAGTGTTGAGATACGAATATATGAATGCTTTAGAGTGAACACCGTGGGATGAAGATATTAGGTTGAATATTAGTATTCCGAGTATTCCTGGGGAATTCGAGAATGAGGAGGAAAATCTATGGGCCCTTGTCCGTGGGGGGTATGGTGAAGCTAAAAAAGCAGAAGTTGGAACTGCTTGAGCACGCATTCCATGAGACGAAACTGAAAATTGAGAATCATTGCATGATTTCAATATATAACAATATTACTAAATATCCACAGAATGGTATTTCAAAATCCATCTTGCTCTGATGGAACGCCAAAGTCATGAATGCCAATTCCAATCTGACCAAATCCAAAGTTCAGAACACACTGTACAATAATTCGAACCCCCTCGTTCTAAATCGAGTCTCATTATCATTATGGTTTCAAGCAAGAAATGAGAAACTCTCTTCCTTTTTCAAACTGCTCGGTTTCCTCTTAGCATTCCAATCGCCACTTCTGACTTGTTCAACTCGTTTAGTCAACGTAGAAGGGGTTCGGCCCAAATCCGCAGACGGAATGTTAACATTCTCCCAATCGTCTTTTTCCTCCACTGGTGCATCCCAATCTTCAACATCTAACTTGTCGGTGAGTGCTTTCTTTCGCTCCAATGCTCGCATAAATTCAATCATGACACCGAGACTTTCTATCAGTCCCATACTGGCTTTATCTCCACAATCGCAATCGCATCCACCAGGGCATTCGCTATTACCGGAAGATCTATACTCGATTAAACAATGCTGATGTGCTGCACAGCCGCATGATAAACATGGTAAAAATACCGAACTGATAGGTTCGGTGCAAATTGTGCAACGAAGTTGGCGCTGAACAGCCTTACAACGATCACAGCGCCCAGCAGCACCACCGATGGAACTCAAGTGGAGGGGATCCAGACGCGCTTCGTGCTTGAGGCAGTAGCCCGCAATGTCTAGACCTCGATCAATCGATGGGGCATGCAGATCTTTTTTACCCAGAAGTATTTGAGATGGAGGCGATGCCTCGTGTATCACAGTATGACTATCATTAGACATTAATGAAGGCGCGAATGACTTATTGTCGGGTATTTCCAGCTCGGAATTGTGACTGCGTAGTCCATTATACTTCAAGATTTCTAATCTAGCCAATGGGAGTCCCCAGCAATAAAGCAGTTCGGCGTAGGCTTGACGATAGCTCATGTGACGAGCCGTATGGTTACCATCCAGTAGTGTCGTGCCCATACATCCTTCGTCATCAAACCCATTTTGGTTTTGCAGTGTCATCTTGATCCCGATACAAACACTTGGCTTGAGCTCATCCACTGTACTTTCATCATCTGAAAACGCTAATTGTTCCGTGCCAACTCGTTCCTTCACGCTGCCAAGGACCGTTGTATTTCCCCAAGTAATAGCACTAGGAGCCAAGCTTAACATGTGTTCAACCGGGCTAGGTCGTTTCCGACTTGGTGGTGGGTTCGGTGGTGAAGATGATGCAGTCATAGAAAATGGACGCGAAAAATTCGCCGCAAAACTTGAGGCAAGGCTCGAATTTCCACGTCGAAACGTTCTCGGGTTTTCTGGAGAAGTAGAAAGACTTTGAGTGTGTTGAGGAAGATTTTCTGAGCTTCCCCTGTTTGACCGCAAAGGGGGAGTTTCACCACAAGAATACGATGCTGAAGCAGGGTCGCTGCCCCAAGCACCGGCAGAGGAGCCCATGGATCCAAATATCGCGGAAGGCGTGTTAACTAATTTTGGTGTTGACACAGCAGAATCTATTGGAGTTTTTTGATACATACTCCAAGCTGCACCGTTGTTTGGAAAATAATCAACAGAAAACGCAGGAGTTTTCATAGAAAGAGGTGTCTGTGGTTGGGCCATGCCAACATCCGCGTTTGTCGTATGTGACGGTGCACCTGAAGCAATTGGTTCACTGAATACACATGATAGCATTGCAAGCATTTGAATATCACGAAGGTCTTCAAAGTGCGTGAAGAGGTCTCCAATCAACTGCTTAGCAAGGGGGCTACTTCCCCACTTGACTCTACCGGAAAAGCTGCCACGTCTACAGTGCTTATCATGAGATACATCGATGCCACTATCTGAGCCGCTGTCACGACGATGTCTTTTTGCCATGCTTTCAGCTATTACTAGGACAGGCTCACGGCGTTGACTTTGTTCGAGAACTGCAAGAGGAATATCATTGTGTAGCAGCATAGCAGCATATCTCCATACATCAGCCAATTTAGAGTGTCCGTATTTGTCAGCAATGCTTGCATTTTTTCCACAAAGATACGGACCGTTACCAAAGATGGTATATTCCTCTGCAAGGTAGACTTTTGCAGGAAGAATATCATTTATATCACATAACGATATGATGTTTTTGGGCTTCACAGATCGCACCTTACTAAGAGCAGTTCCGGTGGCTGTGTTGGTTCCGGTTCCTGTACCGATTCCAGTTCCGGTTCCAGCCGACCTTTGGGACATTATAGTTGGCGAACCTCTCAGGGGAAATCGACGATTCGATCTACGCCAGTACTCTCTCATTGCAGGGTATCTAGTGATACGGAATTGCGAAGAATCAGTATCGCTGCTGTTCGACGAATCATATTCGTCTGACACTTCAGAATCAGCTTTACTATCTTCAGTCATCGATGTAGCCTTAATGCGCGGTTGGGGCGAACTATTGTTTGCCAACCGACCAAAGGCATCAAAATTAGGTTCACCTCTCGGTCGGGAATTTCTAGAATCGGTGATTTTCTCGAGTAAGGACTTCACTTTATCTTCTTTTGGTGGAAAGAAACAAACAAGCTTGCCGTTCATTGCAAAACGAGCACCGCAGAGTCTAGGTAGTGGTACGTTGACATTTCGTGGTATGCTGATCAAAGTTTCCGCCGTAACACTGGAATCTAGCTCTTGAGACATCATTGCTGAAGCACCGGGAGGAATATCGCTATCCTCTTCATCGCTTGAACTTTCATCCGCAAGACCATCCAAATCATCATCGTCTAAATCATCTATGTCATGAAAAAATATAGTGCTCGTCTCAAGATCAACCTCCCCAAGCAAATAACACAGAGCAGCTTCCAGACAACCTTGCCTACGGCTTACAAAGCTTGCTGCAATTTGGTGTACTTCCTTTCTCAGTTTATGGTATGTTTCATCGGGCATAAGGGAAGTTTTGCCAAGTGTAAACGTGGGGGCTCTGGTCTCCGGGTACTGGTCCGGGAAGGTGATTGTTGTCTTGATATAGATTGGCGTGCTATTTTCACCCCATGGTCCGTTCATGGAAACAACGACTGTTCGTTTGTCCATATCAACGCCATCAAATGTAATTTTTGGAAGCTGGTCATTGATGCGTATAATCTCATCGTGTAAATTCTCCGGTTCGTCCCAATCCCCGTCTTCTTCAAATTCAGGACTCAGCAAAGATAACCTTCTCGACAACGATCGCTTCCGGCGCATAGATCCGTTCTCGGGTTTAGAGAACTTTATTCCACTCATCCAGCCAATTTGAGATTGGTTTAAGTCTTCTTGCTTTGCTGCCTTTTCCTTCCCTCGCATAGCAGGGGCGCGGATTGCAGTGTGAGTACGGGTAGTATGAGGCAAGGTCAACTTTTTCATCCCGACACTCAATGAACTCAACTTCAAACCAAAACTACCAGGCCGAGGACCTGTGATTGTGGCGGTCTTCTTATCGCTCGCAGATGCTTCCGTGGTACGGAATGTCTTGTAGACTGCTCCTTTACGAGTGAGGTTGAGCTTTCCGTGAACCTTTTTCCCTTTCACATAGCCAACTCCTTCAAGTATATCATGCTCCACATGTTGCATTTTCAACTGGTTGTCTTCGCCCCACGAAACTAGCTGAAACTCTCTATTATCTTCTCCTTCATCTGTGATGCTTCCACGACTTCTCCATAGAAATTCTTTGACTTTTGAATTTCCATGCCCTGGGAAGTTAACGACTGCTTCTGTGATTGTGTCAGTAGAATTGTCACCCGTGATACGCCGATCATAAAGATGAAGGTCTCCGGGGGTGTCCTGAGGCATAGCTAAGATTCCCCAACCAAACGGTGTGTGTCGAGCTCTCCAGACTGGGAATCCGGTATGTATAGTGCGCTCTGGGACATCGGATTCGTTCTCGTAATCCCAAAATTTAATTGTTCTATCCAAAGAGCAAGTGACTAAGCTTGAGGCACGCGTACGATTCCAATCAACACCATATATTTTTGATTCGTGTGCATTAATAGACCTTAATGGAACTGCGCCTTTCCTATCATCCCAGATTCGTAGCCATCTGTCATGAGATGAAGCTAAAATATGGGAATCCTGTCGGCTCCATTTGACTTGTGTTGCGCCAGCAAACCAATCGCAAAAGCTCAAAACAGGTTGCCGTGGTCTACGTAGATCCCAACAGTGTACATATCCATCAACAGCACATGTTGCCAAAATATCGGGATGATATGCCGAGAAATTGATGTCGGTAATAGCTCTTGTGTGCCCATGAAGTGTATGTTCAATTGCGCCATGAGAAGCATCCTCCTGCATATTCAAATTCCAGACGAGAGCTTTCTGATTAGCAGTGCTAACCACCCAGTAGTCACGAACTGCGAAAGGGCACCATTGAACGTCGGCCACAAGCCATGGTAGGCCATGTCGAAGATGCCGTGGAGGATTGAGAGGAGAATCAAGATCAATTATGTCTAAGCCATCGGTTCTGAACAAGAGAGAAAAGTCTTAGCATCTCACCAAATTCGATATTGAAGTACTCACGAGGCTAGAGCAACGTCTCGTCCGGAAGGAGATATAGTAGCTGATCCAACTTTCCGGTCTACATGTATAGACACGTCTGCATCAAATGTAGTGCTATCGAAAGCAGACCTAATGATCTTCCCCTTTCTCGACTCTTCCATCATCTTGATACTAAAGTTTTCGCATTCTCTAAATCAATACAACCAATTCGTACGAGGATGGCTACAGGACGAATACTTTTGATACTCGAAGTATGTAAACTCAAAAACGGCTATCTGAACAGGATATGGGCATTCTGCAATCTTTGAAAGAAGGTAACCGCATACAGTTTCGGGCGAGAAGATCAAACCCCCAATATTAGACTATGACAATTGAAGAGCATGATAATCTTAGGTTGTTTCAACGGCGATTTGATTGTCGATAAGGCAATGAGGTCAACAGCGTAATAAATATCTAGTGTCTACCTAGCCGATGGAGACGTGAAACTGTCGCACATAATACTAGATCCTAGATAGTACTAGCGTGAGCGTTGAGCGGGAGTTGCCGCTCGAGCCTTTCTATCAGCCTTGTGTGCATGGGCTGTGCTGTTTTAAGAAAGCGATAGGTACATCCAGATAGCATTAAATTTTTGAAGAGCCTCTTCTCTTTCTCCTTCTCTATCGTCCTAAACTCAGCAAACCAATACCACGGTGTGCTCTCACTGCAAATGATTCGTAGATCCATCTCTAATACATTCAGGTTTTCCCGTGTCGACATCATTCGTTTCCGAGACGTCCAGATAACTTCTCTTGAATAAGTACCCCACTACCCGATCTGAACGATACGGTACCTCTAAGGTTATCTTATCAACATCACGAGTACGAAAAAGCCTACCTTTATTGGTTTACGTTGAGCCTTGGACTCGATAAATGCTAAGAGAATAACTCAACCAAATACAAGTTCAACGGACAGTCGAGACAGAAACTAATCGACATGGCGGCTTTACCAAAACGGATCATCAAGGAGACGGAGAGATTGATGCAAGAGCCGTATATATATCTTTCGGGCTGGACCATGCATGCTATAGCTAATCAATACATACAGTGTTCCAGGTATCAGTGCAGTTCCCCATGAGGATAATCTAAGATATTTTGACGTCTCGATACACGGTCCTTCCTCTTCTCCATACGAAGGTTGATAACACTACGGAGAACTTTAGAATGCACAGTAGGCTAATGTAGCTTTACAGGCGGTATCTTCAAGCTGGAGCTGTTTCTACCAGATGACTATCCGATGACTCCTCCAAAAATTAGATTCCTTACAAAGATCTATCACCCAAATATTGATAAGCTTGGCAGAATTTGTTTAGATGTTCTCAAAGGTGTGTAACTTCATCTTTGTGCCCCATTTTCTGTTTTCGCTTCATAGGCAGTCCACTGATCCCAGCTTGCACAGGTAACTGGTCTCCTGCACTCCAGATTCGAACAATCCTCCTCTCAATCCAAGCTCTTCTCGGTGCTCCCAACCCGGACGATCCATTGGCCCCAGAGGTGGCAAAGAGATGGAAAGAGGACGAGCCGGCCGCGATTGCCACTGCTAGAGAATGGACAAGAACTCATGCTATGACTTAGATCTGATCCCTACCCATTGTAGGGGATGGCTTCACACGAATTATGGATGAATAAAAGGAATGCGAGGGGGTTTAGTATGGAAACGTACTATTGCTTTGCGAGATAGCGTGGATACAGCGCTGAAGTGATTAAGCGGTTTTTGGCAGAGACGAACATCTCGAGACATTGTGCGAGGCCCTTCTGTGATTCTATTAGCATAGTTGAATCAATTTCAACCAATGAGGTTTCTCCTTGTTGCCCCATACTAAGGGCTCGTTTATTCTTATTAAGGGCTCAATCTTTGATCCGCGAGTCGAAATATAGGAGATGGAAAGTCAAATAGTTTAACCCATCTTTGAAATTCGAGTCTGTTCCGACAAATTCCCCAGTTGGCTAGAGGACTTCGACAATCACTGTAACATCGAACCACGAAGAATATTGACTGAATCGGAATATCACCTCTTTGTCTCCTCTGATCAGTATCAACTTCTCAAAATCTGACTAGGCTTTAATCAATTGTTTTGCAAAAATTCCTGCTACATTCCATCGAGATATATGATGTAGATTGGTACCATGCAAAGCAGCAGATTCTCATCCAATTGACGTGCGTGAACAAACGCTCAGCCCTGTATATCCAAGTCTAGTTTGCTTTCACGCCCAGACAACACAAGGCCAGCCATTAAAAGCTTTATGGCTCAAGACGACTGGTCGGTGTGCTGTCAAAAATCATATTTATTTGAAGATGTAGACCCACCCGGTCAATACCTCGGTGCCCGAGGTTGGACTATAGCACCATTATGGTCGCCAAAAACAACTCGGGAAACAAAATTGATAAATAATTGAGTAAGGGTAATGTAATAATGTATTTTGGAATGCAAGTCTTTTATTTTAGTTCCACGTCACTTTCAATTTACATCCACGACCACCATGTACATCGTACATGCAACCAAACTCTCGAGCCCTCGAAGAAGAAGAAACTAACTAGTAACAAGACCTCTCTCATCAAAAGATGAATACTGTATGTACAAGGTTCTGTCAGTTGCGGATTGCATTTGTCAAATCTAATCTAACATTTCATATGATAAAGAGTCCTTATAGTGTATATAGTTATAGCGCCTTCAAGAATATTATTCTGAAAAATCATGTGAAAATCTTCAATCTTATTTCAATATTAGTATACTACGTTTTAGAATATCTAAAATAAAATATTAAAATAGAATATTGAACTTTATTATTTGATATA